>JAHZMT010002602.1:0-22778 GCA_027743785.1 Sinhomidia bicolor
GAAGTTTGCCGATTTAAAAAAAAATCTCGAACAAAGCTATGCCTAGAAAGAAAGAACTCTTACGACGACGATCATTAAAACAGATCTGTATTTTCTCTGCCACTTTGTCGTTCAATGTACTTTTTCCGTACTGGCTTGTGTCATGCTCTTAATTACTCTGGTGGAAATTTTCTCTGAATTTTACCCAGTGCTCTCAATTCCACGTTTAAGCGATTCATCTTTGTGTCTCACACTGTCAATAAAGACGGTTGCTTGATTGAATACGTGAAGTTGCTACATCTGAAAACTATTTACTTGACTAATGTACACAAGAAAAGAGGAAAAGAGTTGAAACTACTATATATTGACATCATCTTTCTTTAGGAAGTCAGTGGTGGTGATGCAACTTATCAGAGGATGAGCAAATACATGATTCATGATATGATAATGCGCCTTAATTTTATGATAATTGTATTATCCATTCCTACTGCTTTTCTTAGAATTGACTTCTTTTGTAAAAGTAAAATAGTTGGATAACGTACATGTAGTTCATGCAGTCGAACTATAAAAGTTTAGCTAGTTAACTGTTGTATTCCAATGGTACGATACCAGCATAAAATAAGCCTTTATTTTATTCCAGACATGCTGTCAACTGAGACACTCAAGGACGTTTACCCACAACAATGGGCGAGAAATATCGACTTGTGCTCATTTTTTAAACCAAACAGTGGTTTAAGACCTCGAGGCGAGGGTACAAGTACAGAAAATGTACCAAAACACAAATGTGCAAGCCACTGTGCATTTAAGGAACGAAGATATGCTTTCTATCACCTCTTACATATGTATAAGAAATGAACGTAGCATGCGAAATGAATTGACATTCAACAACAACTGTGCTACCGTATTTTTTTCATTGTACATTTAAATGTGTGCAGAAACGATTAATGTACATGCTTATTTATCCAGAATTTTCTATGCTGAATATTATGATAAAATTCACTTACAAAAGATGCGATTTCAATGGAAAACAAATTTTCCACTCGACTCTACTCTGGCAGGGAATCAGAAACGAATAGTGTATATACACCATGCCAGGCCAGTGACGTGGTGCCAGAAACAGATGCTTTTCACTCTTAACCACTTCCGCAATGCTGCAAACTTTGTCCTAGAAAAAAATGCTGTGAAACTACTCAAGAGTGCCTCTTCTTTTGTCGAAAATATCTTGGCAAATGCCGTTTAAATCACTTGCTTTGCTTTGCTAATCTATCCTCTCCTCTAGTAGGTATTACACTGAGAGAATCCTTGGGCTTCAATTGCAAAATTAGGTCACACATCCGACGCTCTTCTCTGGAATTATGTACATAGGTATACATATACACATCTCTCCCTAGTATTCTCTTTCCCGACTCAGCATGGATAATATACATACATTCTGCTATTGTCAGGTAAAACATGAGCAAAGCTCTCTGGAAAGTTGCCTACCCTAATTCCGATAGACTTGTCCAGGGTTTTTTCGCCAATTGCCAACAAATACCCATATATTGTATACATATAAGTGATGCATGTCAACAAAAATGGAAAACAGCGAGCAGCGCATTTTTCACTGACCTGTCTACAACGAGAAGGATGGGCACTTCCCATCCCTATGCTTTTTAATAGCCATTAAAATTATAGGGTACCAGAAACCAACTTGAGTTGCTCCGTCAAGCAAGCAAACTTTCCCTGGAGCTAGTAATCATTTTTCTAACTCACGCAACCTAAGCCTTACCACCTATTTAGCTACTTGAGGTTGGTTTTACTTTTATATACATTAGCTTTACGCTTCGGAAACTGGAGCATTCATTCACCTTTCTACTTTTCTCAGCGCAGAAGCATGCCAAAGTTTTGACAGACTGT
Source organism: Sinhomidia bicolor (assembly GCA_027743785.1). Classification (NCBI taxonomy): domain Eukaryota; kingdom Metazoa; phylum Arthropoda; class Collembola; order Entomobryomorpha; family Entomobryidae; genus Sinhomidia; species Sinhomidia bicolor. The sequence continues at coordinate 1,876 of JAHZMT010002602.1, forward strand.
TTTTTGTTGTGTCCTAAGAAATGAAACACCGCAATATCTTGTTTTCGATCACTCCACAAAGCCGTAAACATGACACACATTGCCAAATTAGCGAATATGATAGCTGAAAACAAGAGTGCAGGGCAAAGCAAAGTAGACACTTGTACTTTCTTTGCATAAAACACACATTTTTAGACATGAAAATGTAAGAAAAAAAAAATCAAAAGTTCATAAATAACTAGTTAGGTATGGCGCTGCTAGGTACGCATAAGCTATTAAAGTATAGTACAGTTAGCTATAAAAAAGATGTATTTTGGCATAAAACAGAACCCTTACTATTCAACGTGATTTACTATTTTCAGGAAGAGCATCTTCCTTGTATTCTATTTTTAATTTGTAGAGGAACGGTTGACAAAAAAACGTGTTTGTGAAATGAGTAGGCACTTCTTTGAACTTTCCTTTTCTCCTCGCTGTAATAGATATGACGCATGTATCATCACACGGAAAAACGTCTCATACGGAATTAATGTCCTTAGGGCTTCATAAATTAAAAACTCATTTTCAGCATCCTCATTTCCTAATCATATGCCATGCCAGTTGTAAAATTAACATGTGTAGTAGTAAGTAGTAAGCAGGCAGGGTCTACCGAAACAGAAAGATTCATCTATTTTTATTTACTCGTATCTCTGGCACTCTATTGGCTATACACAGATCATCATCGCTACTGTGCAAATTCCACTCCCATATTTTAATTGATGTTCAACAGACTTTGAAGGTTAGTTATTAGTATACCACAACAATAAGACAGAACACAGTTAAACTATAGTTGTTGTGTTTTTTGTGCTGCAGAATGGTAGACGGTAGACTCGTGCATTTTATTTTATGATGTGGTAATAAATCTGTTTTCAACTCTTCGGTTGGAGACATTTACCCTTGAAGTTTTAGCTAAATGCAGTGTACGGAACTGGACGCAAAGATCATGGATTTTACCATTTGGAAATAAGCTTAACATGCCATGTGCTTTCAAACTTTATTAAGCTTGTTTCAGCAAATACATCTATGATAATGATGAATGACACTTGACATAATTGAAGTAAGCAACAAAGTAAAAATATCTGCAAAATTTTTATCAACAGACAGTGCGACGTAAAAGGAAGTGAAAGTTGTTTTATGAATAGCGGAGAGAATGACAAAAATATTTTCATTTTTACATTTTAACAAGTATCATGCACCCACACGCAACTTTCAAAAATTTATTCAAGCATACATATATATCCGGCGTGATTATGAATACAAGTCTCGCATAATAATTTTTCCTCGTGTAAAACCAAACGGTTATTTAATCATGCCGCGATGCGATCTACATTTTTGTACTCAACCCTAATTTTATAGGTTGACTTCTGATTTCATCAACCACAACATGCATCCTCAGCAGCAGTAAATCTACACACAACATGTGTACAAAACAACAACATAGATAATATTATGCAGCTTTGTTCATCGAATAAAACCAAAATCTGTGTCAATTGCTTTGTGATTGTAAGCTTTGAATCAAGATTTTTTGTTTAAACGCCTCAATTACGCGTACTTACTGAAACATCAACAAATATTGATTTAACAGGAAAAACAATAAACTACACACTTCTTTATCCACACTGCATTCATTTAATTCTAAGAACATTTTATTACTGCAGTAGTAGTAGTAATAGTAGTAGTCACTAGTGCATTTATTTATAATAATCAGTCACGTTGTGTACCATAGTATGTATATACCGCTATATTTTCCCCTTTTTCATTTAACATGAACATATAAAACTACAGAAAAACATACACAAAAAAATTATGTATATCGTGGCTTCATCATAATTGCATGTATGAGTAGGTACATGCATAATTTTATATGGTCCCGAACTAAACAAAGAAGACTGATGCATGCAGGAAAAAAACGACTACTGCAGCCATATTATGCTTGTCTGTCACTGCCAGTTTTTTATTTACTCTTGAATAAATGACTAACGTTATGATTGGCTTAATAAAGTATAACCCGGATGTCCGGACCCCTACTGTACTACGGCAGTTTCCTAGCCCTTTAGCAGTTTAGATGAGCTCCAAGAAGAACTTCAAACAAAGGGATTTTTCGTCTTATATATGCATTTTGTATCCAATGTCTTCCATAAAGTTTACATTTTTATTTTTGCATCTTCTTCCAAAAAATGTGCATGTTGCAGTGCATTTGGTACTCGTGACGTGACGAGAGTCTGGCATTGTTATTATTATTATTATTATTAATATTAATAATAACAATACGAATAAGATAAAAATGACCTTACCCATGCACAACTTGCACAAGACGAAATATTATTACACACACTCTGCGTAACAGCAATACCTACAAATGATATGACCATACATGGAGACATCATGTAAAGCAAGTTTACTTGCAATATGGAAAGGATTCGTAAATACAGCAGAAGAAGACTAAAACAAGACAGCCCTGAACAAACTTCTCTGAGGCTATAACAGATATCTTGTAATTTTTGGGAGCACATCATCCCTTTGCCTTGGTGGGCCTTGAAGTTTGTGAGCAAGAAACTGTACTTTAGTGTTGCGTATGTTGAGTTTTCAGGTCAACCATTTTTCTCTCTGGCTTCATTGTTCCTTCTCAGTGTTCAAAATATTTTCATTTACAACTTACAACTGCCTTGAACTATACCTTGTTCCTTTCTAGTATGTTGTAAGGTCAAATATTATGTCTTGCTGGAGAAAATCTCAACATTTTGGGCTGCGGTCTACGTGATCACGTATGCAATTTTTCTGTGTCATTTTTATCAGGCAATCTTAAAATGTAATACCAATTCGCGTTTTCATACATCGTTCATTGTATTACATGGGCGTCTCTTTTAGTACATCATTGTGACATTTTAGAAAAAGTGAAGTAGAGGTTAAGACGAAGCAAATCATCATACGAGATTACAGAACGGTAGCGGCCACCGCCTCGTTAGTTAGTGAATTTAGAATCTTTATTCCTACATACATACATACATTCCCAACAGCACAAAATAACAAAAAGAATATCTAATGTCAATCACATACATATATACCTAGATTGTTTTGATGATCCCAGAATACCAGAAAAACCTGTACTCATCAATTCCAATCTACTTATTGTTATCATCATCATTTCAGCAATAGTCGTCATCAGAATAAAAAAAAAAGTAAATGCGTAAGAATGATATCTGAACATGCAAGCAACAATGGACGAGTATGATAATCTTTGTGGTGGCATGCGAGGTCCAAACAATTTAATTCAATACTATACATTCTCCTATACCAACAACCAATGAGAGAACTGTTTTACTTTTTAACTAACAATCACACCATAATAATGCATAGGTATACATATATGCAAGCCAACAACATGCACACTTAAATCACATTACTATCACATGCATATTTACCACATCCTTCTAGGGACCAACAATGTTGCCGGTAACTATTTACCGGTGATATGATGGTGCTTTGATACAAGTGCCACGCCAATGCACTTCGTTCGTCAATAGTACAGTTTATAACGGTATGAAATCACATTGTACTTTTTTATCAGCGTCATAATAATAATAATAACGTGGTCATGCAAATAATCATATTATGGACTCCTTTGCTGCTTACAAGAAATGTAGATGCAGTCAAGTGAGATCTATAACCATGTATTGAATTTAATAAAAAATATTATATATTAATACATACATCTCCCTTTTTGCAAGCGATAACTTTATTATGCCATGCATTGCATTTAGTTACATACATACATACATTAAGCCGAACAAGAAGGCATACGTTATAATTGGTCAGAATTCAGGACAGGCAGAGCAGACCTTACCACCACTAACCTGGTGTCACAATCTGCCTTCAAGGCAATGCAAGAAAAAAAATCAAAAGAGCGTCTAACAAATCGCTGCTTATTAATATAAATGTAAAACAACATATTTAAATAAAGAAAAATGTGCATATATTAACCATAAGCCAAAAGCTGCCTAGCATCTGACAACAATATCATCAGTTTAGTTCAGCAAGTCACTTTTGATTTGTGCTTTTGATACTTATGTATTTTTATACATATTTGGTAGTAAACAAATTGCTTAATTAATATTATGGTATATCAGTAGTAAAATAATGTATATGTACATACCTACAACACTCACATTCATTATTTTTTTTTAAATATAGAAGTTATAGTTATTATATAAGACGCTCGTTGTTGGTGATCAATTGCACTCAAATTAATAGTTCCTAATAATTACTTATTTTGATACTTATGTATTTGTATACATATTTGGTAGTAAACAACTTGCTTAATTAATATTATGGTATATCAGTAGTAAAATAATGTATATGTACATACAGGGGGTATCATACCTACAACACTCACATTCATTATTTATTTTAAATATAGAAGTTATAGTTATTATATAAGACGCTCGTTGTTGGTGATCAATTGCACTCAAATTAATAGTTCCTAATAATTACTTGCAAACTGTGTGCAAGTTGAAAATAAAAAAATGCAGACAAACATATAATATTATTCAACGAATGATTGCAAAACTCTCGCTTGGTAGATATGATTTATTATTACCAATTAGCCCATTCCTTCTTTAAAGCTTCACTAACCTTTTCTACCGTCATGTGCGTGTGCTTGACACTGCCTCGGCATTACGAGCCAGTCGGCTAGTGTTTTGCAAAGCAAAATTGTAGTACATTTTTGCATATAATATCAAAACTGCACATCATCTCAAGCAAAAAGTAATCCACTCGAGTGGAGTGGCTTATTTCGGGATCGGAATGAGCTAAATGGTACATAACGCAGCTATATATAGAGCATGATGACCGTGACAAAATCATTTGAGTTAGTGAAAGTATGTATTTTTCTGTCAATTAACTTACCACAAAGCGAGCCAGTAGCCGAGTCGTTTGAATTGAAACGATATGTTTTAGTCAGCCAGAAAACCGCTCAAGATGCAGCCAGCGAATTTCCCTACTAGGAGCAGCACAGTACCACCACCACCACACCAACAACTACACTCTGAAAATAGAGCAGTGATGGTAATTCTAAAGTCGATATTATATGTCGATACCACTCTTTACACGTGAATCATTACAAAGAGCAGATACAACACCAGAAGAAACCAGGGGAAAGCTACAAATAGTTCCACCAACATGATTGATTCTCAAACGTGAAAAATTGCAAAGAAAAATATTAAAAAGTTAGAATCATGTGCTGATTGCACAAACACTGCTGATTCTTGCATTCAACTTGAAGTACACACTGTGAAATGAGTTTGATCAAATAACTAGGATTGAGAAAGAAATCGTTGTCACTGCCAAGTAACTACAATCTCATTTGTGTCAAAAAACCGACAGAAACTGGCTGGAACAAAGGTTCTTCAAGATAGCGTACCAATTTTCAAACTCGTAAACACATCAACCGACCGACTGAAAAAAGTAAATGTTTACGATTTGAGAAACGAGGAGGAATTATTATTAGTAGTAGCAGTAGTAGTAAAGATTATAGCACAACACAGCTACCTGCGCACACAGCAGTCAACTTTAGCTTTACCAATAAAAAATCGACTATAACACATGCGGGTTAGATACTTGTTGTGGTAGTAGTAGTTGCAGTAGCAGCAGCAGTAAAAGCCATTTTTGTTGTCAGCAGACTGTGTGGCAACCTCAGCGATTTATATTAGCTAAATGCTACTAAACAAGACTGACGGACTGAATGGAAAACGACGCAATAAAGTGCACTGCACTACTTACTTTGTATCTGTTTTATATTTAACTTGACTATCACATATAAGCGGTAACGTTTATATAAACATGTACGCTTGCAAACAAACGCACACTTGTTGTTGTTGTTTTTAATGTGGATAGGTATGATGATGATGATATTTAAAAACCTGCCGACTTTTTAGCGAGAGAAGAGCGGAATAAAATAAATGAGAAAAAATATTTTTCCGTTCGTAATGAGCTTGCAGGTGAATCTATCATGCTCACTGTTATCTCTTTGAGGCTTTTCGTACAACTGATAACTTTGCTTATTTCATATATCATATCCTTCACTTTGATGCTTTAAGTAAAGTGGATGGTCGGGGGCTGATTGTTCTCTACATAAGCTCATCGTCGTCAGCATCATCATCAGCAACTCAAGTGCTAAGGTAAATGTACACAAATGTATGCAAAAGGCAGAAGATAACAAAATCTTGTAATATACCAGGCTGAGTATTGGTTATTGTGTTCTTATTCACCTATAGCTTCCAACCAACCACCATCTGTACTCAACAAACTACAAAACAGGATTTTTCTATTATAATGTAAACATAGCATACATTATATGTAGCATTTATTGTTGCCACTACCAGATGAGTATCGTGTACCTTAAACAATTTACTCATTGTTTACTAGAAATAGTAAAATGCTTATGTTTTTCCCTTCTTTAGGCAATTGTCTAGTCAGTTCAATATCTTTTATTGTATTGCTGTAGTCAAAAAAATTCATGCATGCAAAGTCAAACTACATATACAATTTACAATGGAGAGCATGAGAAATACTATGCACTTGTATTAAAATTTAATAGCAATCAACATAAACAGCAGCTTCACAACAATTTACTGACAACATGCATTATTATATATGCATGATTCTGTTCTCCTTTGGTCATTCGCTGGCAATATGCAATGTGTAATTGCAACCAAAAAAATATATAGCATCTTATAACTTTTTTATGAACATTAAAGAAGTAAAATGAAACAGGATACAATTTATTCGTTTCGTTGAAAGAAACTAGCTATACAGTGCAAAAGTGCGCACATGTGGTTGCTATCAATGAATATGAGGGAGAGATACAGAAAGGTAACAACAAAACAATAATACACCCATTATTGTTGTATTGAAGAAAAAAAAATTGATTACGTAAATTCAAGTCCTCCAAGTCCCTAAGCATTGTTGTGAGTTGTGACCGCTGTATGACGTTAGAATATTAGGAAATTATTATATTCGCTTGATTATATGTTACGAGTCACAATTCAATGACTATAAAGAACAATTTCCTTGCACAAGTACCAAGAAATAAAACCTACGGTATAATAATAAAGAAACCGTACAATATCTGCTGCTGGCTTTGATGACGGTTGCAGGTTGCACGTATATGGTTTCGTTTTCTATTATTATTACGGATTATCATACATAATATGCATATTGACGCAGTTTATCAGCCGACAATAACCTCGCACAAAGAGTACAATTATACTTTCAAAAATAGATTTCCTAGATAGTTCTAATTTCTCATTATATCATTGAATAATATGGTCATTTACAATTTAATTACAAACTTGACTTCTTTTATTCACATCCAGCAGCACTTATATATCTATCTACTTACTTGTAGTATCCAATTATTGAATAAAAATACATAATGCATATCTATTTTTTTTAAATCAATACTTGTTCTTGTTAAGACCATGATTTCACTTTGTGAATTTTAACACAGCTTTCATTTGTCCCCTGTGATTTTATGATTGCTAAAGTGCTGAACTGAGAGAAGGTGTCGTTAAGAGTGAATAAACAAGAAAGGACGCCGCAACGACTTGTTGCTAGCCGTGTTGGTTTTAACAAGTTTGCTTTGGTATGTACATAAAATACGTTATTCACATGTCCCCAGTAAAAAAATTGAACATTGCTTTATTGCTGTATTTCAAACCATCGCCACTACCACCACGCAACAAGAGATTATTTCTTAAAACGCGTCATCATAGCGTGCATATCCGTATGAGAAAGGTGATTGTTATGACTTTGACTCTGCGAAAGAGAAATGGTCGCGCTCATTCGCATAAAAAGTAGTAGTTTACGTATACAGCTTAACCTGTAAGCTTTAAAGCTGCAGGTTGTACTTTTTCTTTGTATATTTATTCAAAGACGATGATAATGATCATGTATACAGACAGAGTCTGTTAAGAATGGACCACAAGAGATGCCTATTTTTTGTAAGAGTCCATTGTACGCAGGAAGAGGAGTTATCGTCCTTACTCTGAAACTGAAGGTGTCTTTTGGCTCCAGGGGATTTTGCAAGTAGAATATACCAGTGTACACAGCGCTCACCTATTCAACGTAACCACGCCATACACATCTTTTCATGCATGAACGCCGTGAACAGCATCACCCTGTAATCATTCTGCTGGCTTGTCTAAATATTTATGCGGGCCAAAATCTATGAGCTAAACATTTTTAGCAGAATCATGCAATCAACTGATGATTCTGGTGTATTTGAGATTTGCTAAATTTTCTCTCTAATTTTTCAACATTTGCCACGCAAATACTCTCAGCCAACCTTTTTGACATGAAGACTGCACTTAGCAAAAAAAGTACTCAATGTTTTGTTGATCTTTGCTGTTCTTTATTGCGTTTCAAATTAATAAAAAAATGTTATGTGAGTGTCAACTGATAAGATAAAATAATACGTCCATTTTGTGGTTCAAAGTCTGCATAATAAGGTAAAAATGAGAATACAGAAGCGGAATCAACACAAAATGGCAACATGGAAGTGTCTATCATAAAAGTCAATTCGTTACGTAAAACATCAAATTTGATTTTAAAAAATAAAGATATCGGTACAACAAGAGCAAAGAGTAGTATTGTCAATTGTCAATATCTCGTATTTGAATACTATCAGTACACTCGTTTCACTGGGCAAACTTTTTTGTTCGCAAAAGCTACTTTCGCGGGAAGTTGCTTTGAATTATATAATCATCAAAACTACTTCATCAAAGTTCACTTTTCATTAAGTGCCACCTTCCTACACGGGATGATGATAAAGCGCATGTCAGTTGTTAAAGTTGGTACCTATGTATCTGTCTTTTCCTTCAAAAATGGTCTCAAGAGTACACATGATGAACTCATTAGCATGATTGATTTCTGTAAATATTTCTATTGACTTGACAAAATTATCAGGGTTTGCCCCTCTCAAAACTTTTATCTTTTACAGGGCCCATTTGTAAATAATTAGACTACAATACTGGTTCAAAGAGCAGAGTTTATCATAACACTGATTCTAAATTAGGAAACATGAAATATCTACCTATATTATTTCTTCAGTGTAAATATTTTTACACGTGCACTCTACTTGAAAAACAATGTTATTTCACAGGTTTAATGATTTACAAAGAGTCTACTTTCAACAAAAGTCAACAAAGTAAGTTGTTATGCATGCGATTTTTTATGACAATAATATATCCTAAAGTCAGTTTTATCAGCAGAGCTTATCTGTGATGATCAGACTTCATAAAATGTGAAAGCATATTTTATAAAAAATATGTTTGAACGAACTTCACATGTAAATAAACATGTACACCTATTTTGTAAAGCTTAAGGTAAATATAAACTTTGACCCAGCCTACATGTTCATCATTATGATCATCTAATAATTTTCGACAGAATGTTTGCTTGTATACAAATTTATGGAATGAGTGAGGTACATGCCTTACATTGTGTATTAAATGAAAGAAAAAATAGTATACATTTTCATATTCATTTTTTGTGCTTTGAAATGTCAAAATTTAATGTTTTGTTTTTGGCGAATGGACAATGATAAAAAATCAAAACAATTTCAATGTGAGTATATGTACCCTCGTCACTGTTGTTGTAACACAATACCGAGGTTTGTAATCAAAGCTGTTTACATCTTCATGAACTAGTTAAAACAGTTAAAATAAAAATCAATGACATCAAAATTTGAATCGCAATCAGTAAAAATGAAAAGATGTATTCATCCCTCACGCTGATTAAGAGAACTGGAATGTGTTGTTATAATTTCAGAGAAAAAGCATACCTACCAACTACGCATGTACAGCTGGTTGAATGAGCATTAGCAAGAAAAACAAAAAACAATTATGCATGCATGGGTCAAACAAATTAGCAAGGGTACATAGTACATAGTTGAAAATCTGGATTAACCCAGCGAAAACAAAATTTAATAGTTCCTTCTTTCGAATATACAATATTTTTACTATCGAGCATTTCATGCTGATAAGTAGGTAGCCCAGAAAATCATTTAAAAAATAAAAGATTCTTCAACCACAGCTTACTGAGCGTACAAACCTCAAGCAAATCAAAAAACAACGCCAAACAACTAAACACACCACAGACGTCACTTTTTAATTCAATCTCTGCAGTTTTGTATATTGAACGATTTGTTTTTGATACTCATGATGATCATGAGATCATGTTTATTAGAGATAACAGGACAGCCTATTACTGTAAGCAAGCTTCAAAGGAATGAGGCAAACCAACAACAACGCCAAGCAGTCTGAGTGGTTCTTGAATATTCAACACGAATTGTCGTTGCTTTTACTAAATTCTTACATAAAAGACCATGGATGGCTGTATATGCCTGAAATGTGAATGCGTTCGAAAAAAAGTTGTAGTAACAGCAAAGATGTGCCGACCGACGATACCAAGCACTTTTTTGACTGGGTGAACGTGCATGTCATAGGCAAACGGTATACTATAATATATAATAGACCTAAGTTGAAGGCAATGTACTGTGCTCAATGTTATTGATAAAAGACAAAAAATGATTTGCACACATCATCATCATCATCATCATTGTTAGTCATCATAATATCCAGCTGAAACCAGTTATGCTATAAAATGATCCAATGTTGGCTACATGTAAATTTTTATTATATTCAATATAATAATAATTGTGAAAAAATGGCGACTGTAGTTCTACAATATCGACTACCACATAATATATACATATATCCGTCGGTGCTACTTACTACACCACACAATCACCTTCATTGATTACATCCTTATATCCGTTGAATGTATGCTTAATATATACCTACTTACTACTGATGTGATGTAGGTATTTAGCCTGAATTCACAAAGATAGCATACTATAGAAATAGTTGGTTGCTTTATTTTTTTTCGTTTTGGCGTAGTACACAATTATAACTTTAAAGTTATATAGTACTTTCTAATACCGGCATAATGTTTATTGTGTACACGAATAAATACGGGAGGATCACGCTCTGCCGACATGTGGCCCGGCCCAACCGCAAAGATTATAGATATGTAATACATACATTTAGCTTTTACATATGGGGTGTAATAAAAAAAAGTATGGCAGATTAATGCCATACAGCTTTGAACTGGTATAAAAGCCATTTTCCTTTGCAATAATTTTGCTGCAGTTGGAATGAGGATGACATCATCTGCAATAATAGGAGTATTTTATCATTGTAAGGACATCGTTTTGCACAGCAACAGCAAGCAGAGATAAACAACAGCACACAAACTGTCATCCAGCAGATGTAAAATAGGTGCTTGTAAATAAATAATGTTCAATAAAACATGTTAAAGAAATATATAGCATGCGTATATGTATTTACCTCTATATTCAAGACTGTTGTTGCCGACTGAAAGTTAATTCTTTATTCTGTGTGTGAAGCAAATTTTTTTTATCACACAAACACACACATATGTATTCAATATCTGTAATTATTGTTACTACCTATATTATAATCTGCGGAAAAGGTTTGTCCTGTAATGTCAATTTGAAGCAGATCAGTTGGAAGTACTTTGGAACATCAAGAGGAAGGATTTTGTAAAAAAAGATAGTCTTATATAAACAATAAATGTAAACTTAGTAGAGGTCAAACGTATTACTTCCAATTAAGTTTTACGTCCATATATTGAAACTGTTCCGACGTTTCAGCAATGATATATAGTAATATGGAAGTTTTGGAACCCACTTCCGCGTTCTGTTCCATCGTGAAACTCTCCTCTTCATTTAACTGAGAAATTTTACAACTTGTGTTCCGTATTTTTAGCATCCGCACTTGTTTCAGATTTTGCGTTTTAATGCTAATCAAATGCACAACATAATTCATAAAGCTTACCTTATGTATGAAACAAGCTTGACTTTCATGTATTTATTTTGTGAAAAAACATTAACAAACGCATGGTACGATCTTCATTTTAGACCAAACATTGGCTTGCTGATTATTATTTTCTAAGAATCAACAAACACTAAACTGACTCAACGCTTCCCTCACGCAACGAGGAACGCAAACGCAATCTGACAAGAAGACATGCAACAGCAGAATACCATGTACGCCAAAAAATAATCGATTTCTTCTTTCAAAAAATAAACAAAAATATGTACTACGGACTACTGTATATTGCTAGAAAGGTACCTCATACTTACACACTAGCATCATATATATAAAACTGTTTAATACAGCGACAGAGTGTATATCATTATAAGGGATACCTTTAACATACTACCTCAGTCAGTATTTTTGAAGTATCGTATGATGTAGAAGAAGGAGGTCAGAAAACCCACCCTATAATTAAAATTAGAATTTAGCAAAGCAAAAGTTACAGCACACAAAACGCAATTTTGCAACAGAAGCTATACGGTGAAAAAAAGCTTCTGTTGATGATACGATCAAACGATGAAGGGGTAATATCGCGGCAATTTGCATTGCATTACCAACATCATTGCCTCGGTAAACTTCCAATAGTCTGCCTTATAGTACGTTGTAGAAATAAACAAAACACTAACAGTAAAAGAAATAGCCGGTGTTTTCTGCAGACAGTTCGTCAACATCTATCATTTAGCATCGGTTAGGTGAAATAGTACATGTAGAAATTGAAATAATGTAATAATAATAATAGGTAGATATTGTAGACAGTTTTTGTACTTGCCAAAGCCCACTCCACAGCTACGCAAACCCCAACAAGAGAAAAATACCCATACACACAATTTGGGGGACATGTTACAAAGTTTTGAAGGAAAAAACCGCACAAATAAACAAAAGACTTTGCATGCTTTATAATATATTTACCATGACCTAAAACAATCCAACCAAACCAATATTACCACGTACAAAAAAGTAGCGTAAATATACAGTTTTGTTTCATTTCAGTGATTATAGACCAGGAAATTTTCTGGACAATACCGGACAAGAATGTGTCAATAATATAATATGTACCCACAACAAGAATGCCAGGAATTGGCAACATTTTTTGCACGCGTAGCACACAACAACCTACAAATGTACATCCCAATTCCTGTGTCATGTAATGTGGCGTGAAGAATGAAGAATATTATATTTTTTGCAAAATAAACAAAGAAAAAAGTACAACCAATTCGTCCATTTTGGCAAGCTTAACTCCACACAATCCAATACCTGTCAATTATACCTGACCTATTTATTTGTACTATTCGTAAAATGCGACGCAAAAATGTATTGTGGAAGGCTCTTTTGCTTTATTCTAGAGCACATATTATTATATGTGGAAGCGTGATCATCATAGGGTATCGACCTTTTATAAGTATATCATTTAGCTTTATCATCAGCATGCAAACCAAAAAAGTGTTATAAAAAAGAAAACTGGACAAGTGTCCGGAATTAGCTTCTCAAAAATTATGTAGGAAAATTAGGCATGTCTTCAGAGTGATAACGTAAAGTGATTGACTTGTCGTTCCGTATATCATGCCTGTATATAATATTATCTTATAATAAGATGAAGCACACCAAGACTAACTTCATAAAAGGATAAATCCCCTCTAAAAAATATTTGCACGTCTGTGAGAACTGCATGGGATGGGAATGATTTGCATTGTTGTTGTCTATGTCTGCTCAATACTACGTAATGCCCATTACAACAATTTACGGAAAGTCGAAGGTCTAGTTATAATTATTAACCTCCCTTTATCCTTCAGATTCAATGCTTTCCATCAAAATTATGATCATGTATTCATCAATCGTCTGATCTTTAAGCAATAAGGTCAAATGACCAGCGTTTATGAATAATAGATTGCCTACTTATTTACACCGCAAATATGAAATAAATAATAATAATAATTGCGTTGGATGGTAATTGACATGAATACGGGAAGGAATTCATTTACAAGTGATTAAAACAACACCAATTAATTATTTATGACGCTATAGGAAATTCAGAAGGATGGTGCGCAGTTAGTTACACTATTAAGATGGTTATAAATCACCCTAAAGTTAGCACTTCCATTTGTACAAAAAAATGCATTATTAATGCATTCAATTGCTGTATTAGGCGGTTTACAGCGACTCCTAAATTTGCAAAATAAATTACTACTTCATTTAATTCCTGAAGGAAACGCAAAGAGTACAATAGAATTTATCTTCCCACTGCCCCCAACAATATTCAAGTCTGAATAAAAATTCAGAACAACATTTCATATTTTGTACACATGATTGAATTAAAACGCAAACGTTTAATCAAACATTTCACATTTTTGTGCAGTCAAAGTAAGAGTAAAAGTAACATGTACGGTGACATACAAGAAGTCATTATAGGGTTAGTGATATACAAGTCAGCAGAAAACAAGAGGAGGCGTACCTTACCCTACATATAATTTGCACATTATATCAGTACGATATACCCACCGTTCCTATATAAAGTACATACAACAGTCATTGCCTATATGACTTAATATTATTATTACCCTGACTGCTTTGAGCAAGCGAAATGTTTTTCACGACGGGCCAGACTGCTTGGCGTCGTCGTCGTAAAAGCTGTCGATTTGTACCGTGTGCAAACTGCTAAGCAAACCTCTTTACTATATGTTTGAATCTTGTTACATTACACAAGAATTTGACTCACATTCTGGTAATATTGCGACTCTTTTTGTACGTCAATAATCAACTCTCTCAAAGTATATCAGTGTATTCGGAATTTTGCTGTGCACATATATATGAAACCATAAAAATCTGGATGGTTGCCTGCTTCCTATTTTCAACCAACTGTATACACTTTGCTCCCATTTTGCCTGTCAATGATTACACACAAAATATTTGAGTAAACATTGTTTCCATTCCAAATATAAGAAGTTTAGCAATAAGTTTAGCACATACGCTTAAAAAATTAAATTATAGCTGTATGTACCTATACAAACTTAAATTTGATATCAGTCAAAGTGAGCAAGGTATGTAGATGAAAAACACAAAATTGATGATACGCTAGTGGAGGTCTGTTTTTTGGTTCTACATTTAACCGGATCATAACACATAATAACAACAAAAAATGACTACAATCTACTACTGCTGACTGTATATTTTATATGAAGATATCCGAAGACGCACAATAATATGATAAATATAAACAAACAACAAACGATAGTATACACCTTTTTATCTAATTTTTTGTTAACCCTATATGCTCAGGTCATGCCAAGAACTCATGTTCTGTAAAACGAGTTAAAAAATATCGGGTAAATTTCCACACCATACTTGGACCAACAAGTTTAGTGCATTGAGACCTAAAGGACGATGATTCATTCAACGTTGAAAATTTATATGTAATTCAACTTGGCTAATATTCTTTATAATATTTTGATGAACTGGAATTATAAACAATATACTATGTAGAGATATTTGTATTTAAAAGCATCTACGCAAACTGCTTTCAAGGCTGGTAGTCTAAGCTTGTGCGTCTGCATTAATTTTTGGTACACCAAATAGTAAGAAGCATTGGGTTTATTTGATTAATCCTGCCGAAACCACTTGTCTAGAAGGAAAAAACAACGGTTAACTAATTCCACAAAAAATCTAGAAAAAATCAGTTAACTTGGATTATAGTAGAACTATCAGCAAACAATAACAATTTAGCTCATCTTTACGGGAAAATAAAACTAATAATGCGTAAATAGACAAAAAAATCGCTTTAAAAAATTGCATGCCTAAGTTCCTTTTGTTTTGTGTTTGTTTCTTCCTTTTCTCAAGAAGAAGTAAAACCTTTAATCTAAAAACTGAAATAATTCTAAAAATGTAAAGTACCTCAATAAAAAGTCATTTGATGGTCAGGTGCAAGCAAAAAAACCATATAAATGAATAATAATATCGAATATCAATGAGTCAACATAAATGGAGCTATAGCACAACCAGTAATTATACGTTATCGGTGTATAATATTTATACATATGATCAAAAAAAACTTGCTTAACCACTTTGCGAAAACTTGTATAATAATAGCTGTTTGATCATGCATGTCAATGGAGGCTACACCTGCAGAACCATTTTTTGTCATATCAATCATGATCTCTTGAATCGAAAAGTAATCAAATCAACAAATTTATTTTTTACAATGACTGCATACACAAATTCTCTATGCTCAACAGATGTGCACTTTTAGCACCTACATACTTTGCTTAGTTTTTTAGTGTCGTAATGCACATTTCAATGTGTCTTTTTGTCTTGCTGACAAATAATCGCTTTCAAGAATTAATGTCAAATATGATAACACTGTAAAGAAGGAAAAAGTGAAATCGTCAAATTAAAAATACCCACACTGCTTTGATTTTGGTTAGACAATTTAAGTATGCAAACTATTTCTTTTTAAACAAGTGGAGTAACATTTTATTTCCTTGAATGCCTTGAAAATCATATTGAGAATAAAAAACGTAGAGTATTAGAAATTTGAAACCTACTCATGCTGGAACTGGAATACACAACATGAAACAAACTTGCAAAATCAAAACTATTGATTTATACCTTTTAAAGTTAGTTAAAAGAATCAAAAATATCAAAACGTAGGTGTTTAAAAGAACGTAATGACGTAATTATTCCATTCCAATGTAAGGTAAAGAAAGAAAATGTTTCTTTTAATCCTTTGACTTTGTTAGTCAAAGAGTTAAAAGTTTGGGAGTCAAAAGTTTTTGAATAAAAGAACTAATATACTTAGGTAGGTATGCTAATTCCCAGAATCCTTTGAAGAAATTCGAGTGCAAAATAAGGAATAATATGCCATGTTGCAGGAGGATCGTTGTAAATACTTTTAAAACCATCGAATTGTATTATTTGTCTAATTGTGTTCTTTTGATGTTTTGTTGTAAGAAAACTTATATGTGATTCTATTTTTTGCACGGATCAATGAATAATTCCCCTACCATAATATCCTTATCATTTTATTCATCATTGTTTTATGTATACATAATTAAAATTATGCTACTACTGTGCAACTCGTTAAGCGTTTAAAATAGTAATTTTGGAAACATTTCGTACTTTTTGTAGTCAGTATATTTGGCCTGTGAACTCCCATGTTATATAGTTGCAACTTAAATACAAGTAAGTGAACTGTCTTAATACTACGAAACGACCAAGATGAAAGACGTTCTTTCATGAATTCGTCCTCATTTCTGCTTGAGGAACGAATTCTAGAAACAATCCTTTTGGATGCCAACAAACAAAAGCCTACTGGTAAAATACAAACAAACGCCAGAAACATACTACGTAGGCACTAGGCACTTTTTAAAATGTTGTTTGTTCTATGCGCATGATGTGATCTTAATCATGTTGCTAATGAAGCCATAGCATGTCCATGCCCGTAAAGGAAAGGATAGACACGCAGAGCCATGCTGTCTGGTTCTGGCTGATCAGAGGATGATCATCACGAGAACAAGACACATACAGAAATGCAAATTTTAAGTTCACCTATGTAACTAATTTTCTTTTCTAGACAAGAGACTATATAGAGACGAATGGAAGATTTTATAAAAACCTACCAAACTGGTCTATCTCTAATACCTGATTCGATTGTCTGCAGAAAGCAGATGTCTACCCAAACGTAATTAAATCTAGCGATTGCTTAAAGGTTTATTTGAGATTAAAAATATCAAAATATCGTTTTATTTGTTAACTGAAAAACTTTTGTAATCCAAGCTCATAACTCATGTACGCCTATACTATACTTAAGAAGCAAGTACAATATTTTTTAAAAAATCAATCCAGTTGGTTAAATAACCCATGGTCTGGAATCTGGTTCATGTCACATTGACAATTCTTTTTCATTAGACCATTAATCTTTGGATAGATGTATTTATAACGATGAGTGTACAGGCAATGCTACTGCTATAAATCAATTATTTAGCTTTTCATATCATGGTCTTTTCCAACATTGGAAATTGCAACTATTAACCTTCTAATATTATAATTTGTTGGAGGATGATTAAACTAATCGAATAAGTCTCACAATTATGCTTACAGTTGTTATAATTTATTTGCTAGACATATGTTTTTTTGATGTTTTCGGTAACAGAGATCTAAAAACCGTGTTACCGTATCCTGTGATAAGTACATATTTTTAATTTGCTGGAAATTTGTCGATTTACATTACTGTACTATGACTGTTAGTAAACTACGTATTTAATCGTAGTTTCTGCATTATAGATGTAAATATACAAATGAGTAATTATTTAGGGTTTTTTAAACTACACAAAACCACAACCAATTATTAAATAACAGCAGCGTCATTTTCAAGTCTTGTGCTAAAGTTTTATTTTCCATTTTTTTCGTAATCAGCAAAATCAGCTTTGATGATTAAATCAACTATTCTTTATGCATACATTGCGATTTACAAAAATATTGGTAGTTACCTACATAGCATGGTCAACCAACAACGTTAGCGCCACCTATGTGCATCTGCAGGAGAGCATAGTAGTGTAGTAATGAGTACGAAAAGTAGTAAAAATTTTGGTAGTTAAGAATTTGTAACTATTTGTAAATACTTGATCTATTACTCATGTTGATTAATCATGAGTCATGAGCATTTTGTTATTTCCACATAGTATTGGAATATATTATGTTGAAATGTTTTTAAGAGATTGTTAATTTAACTGCTCATTTTTTAGATCAATTTTAGTTCATTTACTATCTACGCTGTATTCTCGTTACTTTTAAAATTTAATTAAATAAATAAATACTACCGTAGCATAAAGTAATATTTCATTGCTTGTCACAAACGCAATTACAGGCCTACCTACGCAGTAAGTAGTGAAATATGGAACAACAAGGAAAAAAGTAGGTAGGTATATAGAAACCATTTTCCCTAGAAAATCCCTTAATTTTGTACAAAAACAACACGAGTTGGGCACTATTCCATTTCTCTTGTGATGTCATATAGGTGATTGACACTTTACTTTTCATCTCTATTACAGTTTTTAGATGACCTACATCATATATGTAAAGTCAAAGTAGAAAAATCATAAGAAAGAAACGAAGCAACATTTTGGCTTTTTAAAATCATTTTGATACATACATCATCATGTATACGTATCTACGCATTTACTTTGAAAAAGAGTTGTGATGTTGTGAATAAATAAAAAGCGAACTGAAAACAACATTTTCCGATTTCTGCTTAGCATCAACATAATTCTGACACAAAATAATATCACGTATTATATAGTTCCAAAATTACGAGAGTTAATTGACTACATTGACAATAATTTTCAAAAACTGTGACAAAACTGCAACTTGCAACAACGTACTATAAATCTCATTGGTTTCTTTAAAAAGAATATATGTCTATTCATGTACTACAAAACAATTGTATAAACTTTGGTAAATAGGATGTAATTCAAAGCGTTGTTAATGTGAGTCTTTTCTATGAATTCCTAAAGCACAAGCACATGGCACTAGTCCAGTACGCGTACGGTAGTGCAATGGTAGGTATTCAATTCAGAGATCTCTTAATGGGATCATGATGTCTGTAATGTAAATGAATGTTTTAACGATGACGACCTATGCAATAATATGCTGACTTGTTGTATACAACAACATTTTAATACGCAAGAGTTCAACGAACGGATGCCCTACTAGTGGCTACATGTCACCAAAAACACGAATACCTGGTGTTTCGAAAAAGTGAATGTATCATGTTATGTAAACGTAAGCCACTTTATCTACAAAGAACAAGGAAACTCGGAGGAACTGGTGGTCATGGTCAATATGTATGCTTTTTAAAATAAACTTTTGAGCCTACCTTTCTCCCTCTTCGTTTCCCGCATTTCCGCCGGACGTTGTATCCCCAAGTGAATTAACGCCATCAATTATAACAGTTGCGGCTACAGATAGACTAGTGATTGCTGGAGATGCAGTCGACGCTGGGGTGGTGGAAACTGGAGGAACTTGTGATGTCACAGATTGATTTTGACTTGCAAGATGTACCTCAGCAGGTGCAGCCGGTGGAGGCACCTGAACTTGGTTTACAGCAGGCACCGAGACAGGAGTAGGCTGTGGCTGCTGAACAATTGATTGGGCTTGCTGTTGGTTGGATGCATCTGGATTTGCTAAACTAACGTTTGAATTAGTAGGTTCATTCACTTGTAATGGCATTCCGGTAGATGTAGGAAGCTGCAAATTATAACACTATTTTAAAGTGTGGAACAATAATTATCTTTAGTATAAATACACTACTGGGTATATATAATTACTAAATCTAACCTGAGGTATACTTTGTGAGGCTGGAGGCATAATGTTGTGAACCGTCTGTAAATTTGTCATATTTTGAACCACATTTGCCTGTGATACTTGCATTTGCTGAGAAGGAGACTGGAATACATTTTGCTGTTGTTGTGAAGGTATGCTCACTTGAGGTTGCTGTTGAGGAGGTTGCTGAGTTTGCTGATTCGTCTGCTGTTGTAGCGGAACCTGCTGCTGTCCCTGAGTCATGGGCTGACCCTGCAATTAACGAATTTGCTCGCATTTACATTTTTCGCGTATAATAATACCCAGTTGCTTTTGCTAATTTTAACACTTATTCAGAAGGACGTTTTGCATTTTAAAAGGTTTTTATGGGTGGAACAGCACCAGAGACCAGAACCACATAGCCGGTTTCAGCAGCAGTTTATGACTTACGTCGCACAACGTAGGACACTAGATACCCCGTCTAACAACTTTTTACTCATGTTAACTTTACTCCAAGGACAAATAAAGGAAAGAACAACTCTAATTTAGTAATAACGCTTTTTGTTATGTTAACTATGTTGGCAATAGGGCAAATGATCAAAAATGTAAAAATTATAGGATATATATAATACTATACGA
>JAHZMT010002603.1:0-29364 GCA_027743785.1 Sinhomidia bicolor
TACACAAAATTCTAACTTTGTACTACATTTCTTTATTACATTTTTAAAAACTGTTATTGCAGTTCTAGTACAAAAACGTGACTGTCTTTAGAAAGCATGAGTTTCATGATTTTGTTCATGTCTTTGTAAATTCTTAAGATTTGCTAGAGAAAGCTCGAGTGATTTCGCAGCAGCCTCTGGAGAGATCTTATCACATATTTTACCAGATTATGTCGGGAGCTGTCAAAACATTGAAAGGTATGTTGTTTATTGTCAGACATATTATGTAGTTGTTATCTTCTTGACATACATTTTATAGTAGGATTTTGGATAACATTAATGGTGATTAACTTGATGTCTTATTTTTTCCATCTTTGTGAATGTAGAGATGTGTCTGCTCAGCAACAACATTCATGATTACCACTTTGTATCTCAGGGAAAGACGACCATTCCGAACGTCGATGATGGAGAGGAAATGACTGCCACTGATGTGAGTTGCAATATGTTGTATTATCAGATGAATCTTGCTCATGTGATATGATTTGTTCCACAATGTCCAAGAGACAACAGAATGTATCATGTCAAAATGGTAGTGGAAAGATGCTAGTGAAAGCAGGTAATTAATTGAGCAATTTTCAATTGTTCTTTGCAGTCTGCTTTTGACATATTGGGATTTACGCAACATGACAAGGACGATGTCTACAGAATCGTAGCTGCTGTAATGCACATGGGAGAAATGAAGTTTAAGCAACGTGGACGAGAAGAACAAGCTGAGGCTGATGGAACTGAGGCATGTCCATATTTCAACGCTTCCCAGAATAAAAATGTATCCCATAAAAAGCTGGAGTAAGTGAAGTAATGTCTTTGTTGATTGGCCATTTTATTTAGGAAGGAGACCGTGTCGCCAAGTTAATGGGAGTTGAAGGACCTGAATTGTACAAAAACTTCCTTAAACCAAGGATCAAAGTCGGCAATGAGTTTGTCACACAAGGTCGAAACATGACTCAGGTTTGTTTAATGTTCTAAAAATATGGAAAAAATCACTATACTGTTTTGTAACACGAGGTTCATTATAACAAAATACCTTTTCTCCGCAGTGCAACTATTCAGTCGGTGCAATGGGCAAGGCTATTTATGACCGCTTATTCAAACATCTTGTAAAAAAATGTAATGAAACATTGGATACCAAACAAAAGAGGCATACCTTTATTGGTGTCCTCGATATTGCTGGATTTGAAATTTTCGACGTAAGTTCAATCAAGAGAAGTTTAACTTTGATTTGTAACCATTACATAAAAATATTTTCACTGATTTTATTCCAATACACACTTACTATAGTTCTTGGTATACACGGTTTGTCTTAAAGTTATATAATATTATGATGCATTGGTTTATTAAAACATCATTACTTATATAGTTTTAGTCCTACTGCATATTCATATCATATTAACTTTAAAAGGGTAAAACCTACTACTACAAAATAAAAATATATTTTAGAAATTTCTTCAATGTAGATCTAGAGTTTATGTTAGAGAAAATGATTTTAGTTTTAGTAGAAAGGAAGTTGTATTAAAAATGTAGCGACTGTAACGTTGTAGTTGTAATTTCTGTAGCAGTTGGAGTACAAAAATCTGGCAACTGAAATGTGTGGACCTCAGCGAACAATGTCAACTACACAGATATTAATTTTATATGCTTTCAGTGTAATTCCTTTGAACAATTATGCATCAATTTCACGAATGAAAAGTTGCAACAATTTTTCAATCACCACATGTTTGTTCTTGAACAAGAGGAGTACAAACGTGAAGGCATCGAATGGATCTTTTTGGATTTTGGCATGGACTTGCAAACATGTATTGATCTCATGGAGAAGGTACTTGGACTGTTCTTTTCAGAAGAGTAGAACCGACAAATCAAGATGTAGTCATGTGGAACAAAGCCGAGAAATGTTTTTTCTCCTCTATAGAAAGAAAGGAATGTACAATGCATACATTTTTATAACATGCAGATACCCTTTTGTCTTTTCCGAGAAGGAGTTTGTGTTCAATTGCAGTCATTGGATTTGCAGACTTTGAATAAGGAGTTACGGTCGTACCAAATTATATTTGCTTGTTTCTAGATATTATTGTAGACGTAGTAGTTGTTGTTTTCCCGTACAGTTTGATTACCTTGAGTGGAATATTAGTAACAGTATTTTCAGATGTAGACTTTCATAGACATTTTCTTCAATGATGACCTCGACCTGAGTGAGTTTGAACCCCATATAAATCGTATAAATTGATTTACATACAATGTTGCGGTGGTGCCGTTTCTCCCTTCTCCTCACAAAAAAATAATATGTGTTACTTTCTACTTTCTCTGTCTGTCCATCACCAAGATTTATTTAAAACATGCTGCACAGACATGAGCAACTTATATATTTTATTATTTAATAGTACCTAGTGGTTAATGGTATTATAAAACTTTGGTTAAATTTAAACAAAACAATCATGGTTTTAATACATTAGCTTAGCTTAGAGCTAGTCGGGGAATACTTATAGAGTTTCAATGAAAAGATTCGTACATCTCGGAGGCCCCATAAATTTGCGGGGTCGAGTTTGATTGTGTGACGTATTGACGAGTGGCCCCACAAAGCAGCTATTTATCCAGAGAAAGTTATGCTGAGTATTTTTTAGTGTTAGAAAGCTAATTATTTAATACTGACTTTCTCCATCTTATTCATACCATCCTATATTATTCATGTAGGCAGCGCGTGGTTAAATACGATATTTTGAAAACCGTGTGTCGTTAGACAGTGCACACTGGCGGAGTACTTTGATAGTGTGGTTATAAATTTGTTGGAAATCTCAATTTGAGTTTGTTTTATAGCTTTTATAAAACACCATTAAAGTCATTTAATGACAATGACCTTATTACCTTTTCCTATGATTTTGTAGTTTAATGGGTTTGAGCAATTGTGCATCAATTTCACCAACGAAAAACTGCAGCAATTTTTCAATCACCACATGTTCGTCCTGGAACAAGAGGAATACAAACGAGAAGGAATCGAGTGGACGTTCATTGACTTTGGAATGGATTTACAGTCTTGTATCGATTTGATTGAGAAGGTACTACTGATACACACAGAATGATGAAGTCTCCAAGAAAAAATATTGCTTCCTTCAAAAAAAACATAGCACTAGAACAGCTTTTATTTTATTTTTTATTTTTGTTTTGCTAACATTTACCTATTAACGCATGTATCTCTGCAATTATTCTCAACTGAAATTTGTTGTTGTACACGTTTTTTGCTCCTTAGAGCAATAAAACATTATTATTCAAGAGATTGATAACAAAAACGCAAGATATAAGGCTTTTGTTCCACAAGAATTACAGCAAGTCACTCTTTTGTCGGTAAAGACTCGTTTTATGATTGCCAATTTTCTGTAATGCCTCTGACTATATAGCCCATGGGTGTATTTTCGATCCTTGAAGAGGAATCCATGTTCCCCAAAGCCACGGATCAGACATTCTTGGAGAAGCTCCGCAATAATCACTTGGGCAAGTCTCAGAATTTTGTGAAGGCTAAACCTCCAAAGCCAGGACAGACTGAATCGCACTTTGCTATCGTGCATTATGCTGGAACGGTAAGAATATATTGAATGTAACAAAGCTGGCTGTTTATACGTTTGAATTCCAAATATGGTATCTTCTCGGCGTAGGTACCTTACAATCTCACCGGATGGTTGGAGAAGAACAAGGACCCTCTTAACGACACTGTGGTAGATCAGTATAAGAATGGTGCAAATGAGCTCGTCAAAGTTCTTTTTGCTGACCATCCCGGACAATCCGCACCCGCTGATGCTGGTGGCGGTGGTGGTAAAGGTAAAGGTGATGTAAACATAATGTATCTGTTTCCGAATCTATCACTTTTACCGATAGATTTCAGTGATGGACGTAGTTTATGGCAATACAAAATGTTACGGTGATATTTATGTCGACTAGTTTGATTTGGTTTGACACAAGATATAAGCGTGTGCCCCTTTGTTGATTATATTATTATCAGGTGCGAAGCGTGCCAAGGGCTCAGCTTTCCAGACCGTTTCCGCCCTATATAGGGTAACAAACCTTTTCTAAAGCAATTTGGATCATATTTTCTTTTATTTTCCAGCACTAAAGTATAAAAGTATTAAGTTGCTTTCACCACTTTAATCTGCCATTGCACTGTTCACTTTCTATCAATTCAAAAACAAAACTTTCAAAGTCTAAATTGCTTTTATTGACGTACACACACTAAACGTAATTCATACATACGTATCTCTAATCAAACCGTACCATACCATATTTGGGCACATCATATTATTATGACCCGACATGAGAAAGCCCATGCAAAATTGTAGGGAAAAGTCATCACTGACATCTGCCACAATGTTAGGACGCATAATCAACTTTCAATTGTCTTCTTACAGGCTCAAAAAAGAAAGGTTCCGGATTTAACACAATATCTTCCAATTACAGGGTTGGTTTTTAAACTTTGTTAAAAATCGAGAATTTCATTTGAATTTACATTATGAATGTAGAACATGTTAGTTGATCTATGAGTATTTAAAAGAACGAGAAGCAAGACAATCGTTCGTGTACCAGATACATATTGTATCATGAGTGCGTAGAATGGGAACTTTTTAGATTTCCTGGTAAAGACTTTTATTTACTTATGTTCTACTAATAAATAAAGAGTAGTAACAGTAGTAGTAGTAGTGCATATTGTTTGAATAAATCTTTATAATATAGTCTAGAATGAAGATGACCTTCTTTGAAAAGAGAATAAAGTAGAAAACCATAATATTATTATTATTGCGCAAACATGTAATAAAATTTAATTCAATAGTATGTATTCTAAATTTAGGATGTTTTGTAAGCGTTAGATATAAATTTGGTAGTATAGTGCCATATTATATTAGCTATAGGTCATGCGCTTTTATTAACTTTCCCTAAGACATCATTTTTCGCTTTACTTTAATCAGCACAATATTGACAGATTAGTACAAATATTCAGCACTATCAATAATACTATACACACATAACAAAACGCTTTATACAATAATACCCCACTAGTATAGATAGTTATGGTTTGAGTTTGATTTCAAATATTATGTTATATACAGGAACAACTCAACAACCTGATGTCAACTTTGAGGGCCACTTCACCCCATTTCATTCGTTGTATTATCCCCAATGAAGTAAAAACTCCAGGTTAGTACACATCTTGGAACAAGATAAAATATGACATAGATCTCTAGATTGTTTGTTTGCTCAAAGAAAGTTTTGAAGAGGAAAACAAATATTTTTTCTACTGCCATTTAAGTTTTCGTTTACTATTGTATTATTACTCCTTACAGGTCTCATAGACTCTCATCTAGTCATGCATCAATTGACTTGTAACGGTGTGCTTGAAGGCATCCGTATTTGCCGTAAAGGCTTCCCCAACAGAATGATCTACCCAGATTTTAAACATCGGTAAGCCATTTTTTTCTTTTCGAAACAGCAGTATTTCATCTTCTCACATCAATATCATTATTTATATACCCAACAGGAAGCACCATTAGGCTATGTTTACATAATATGACGCACTGCGAGGTTCCCACCACTAATAGTATTTCCACTAGACGTGTAGGTACTTGCACTGAAATATCAAAATATCAACTATGTACATAGCATACCAGAATTTCATGTTTTTGTAAAAAATCGTATTCATCATAATCAACACACTATGAGTTGGAGTTAAGTACAAGTACTTATCATAAAAAACCATTGGACCAAAACGAATCATAATCACGATGTAAGGTCACAAAATATCAAAATCCTCATATTTTTAGAATGATAAGTTAGGATCTAAAAATACACTTTGAAATATAAGGAATATGTTACGTAAGTGGTTCCATGATTCAGTGGAAAAGGATTTTTATAGTCTCAAATGGGAAATGTTAGACTAGGTATGTTCCCTCATGCACCGATTTCGTGGGGGTTGTTTGTTATTGCTGCACTTACATCGTTAACGCATCACTCTCGTGGAGATTTCTGAATCCTATATATTTTTAGCAATTGCGTATGCTTATGTTTACTTTTAGCAATATCATTATGCTGTACTGCCACCAACAGTTTGGATAACGTGCCACCCGTGCTCATAATTACCATTGGTCTTGGTGGATGAATTTTGTTTTGATACACATGATAAATCTTTCTGTTTCTTATCAACTCGTAAAAACACAAAACTAGACATTTATGCTAAAATATCTATAAGGTTTATGTTTCTCTAAACTTAAAAAAGTTTTTAAAAAAATAGCTTCCCAATGTATGTTAGAATACCAATGGTAAAAATAAAGTTGCACGAAATGATCAAAGCTTTAAAAATGGGAATGTCTAGTTTCTTCTTTTTAAATGAAACTTGTTATTCAAACAAAGATTTTCCTAGCAAAATTTCGTTGACTCAAGATTTCATACTAAACATATGCATTACTTATAGCTACATAGGTTGAACGGCACGAGTTTCGTCGTATTATTTAAACCTGAAGTTAGACTTTTGTAGATCCCTAGAGGTGTTGCGTACACATACTTGCGGTGACTATGTTAGCATTTTTATTTTCTAAGGTACCTCATTTTAGCTGCTGCTGGAATGAATGCCGCATCAAATGACAAAGAGATGGCAAAAGTGTGTATGGATGCTATTGAGATGGATCCCGAAAGATACCGTTTGGGCCACACAAAGGCATGTAACTGAACAGTTCAGTGTTTTATCGAGGTTTGCGATAATTCCAAAAGATCGATGCTTTTGTGTTTGTTGCCGAGTGAAATACATAGGTGGAAAGTCAATGTTCAAAAGGGTCAAAAAAATATTGTCTTCTCTTGGAAGTGTTTGGTTATCTCCAATCTTCCCCAAGATGACGACGCATGTGTTTCTTTTAGTACACTAGAAAAGCAAAAAAAAGCTCATCTTAAAACTTCCCTGGCTCTTTTGTGTGTTGACTTTTTACATTTTGCGCGTAAAGGTATTTTGCCTAGAAAGGAAAATGAGTATAGTTGAGCTAAATTCGGAAACAACCAATTTTTTTACCAGACGTAGTATGCTCGTTAATGAATGTCATACAAAAATGACGACTGTCTTTCACGTTAATGTTTATTTGTTATTGTTTTCATTCGATACATATTGAACAGTGTTCCTTAGGATTTTTTTTCTTTCTGGAAAATCATATAGATTAGTTTTTATTCACTGGGAAATCCCAATTATACAGACATGTTCCATATTATATCGTAGCTGAATTTAGACATTTTTGATACATGTTGATTTTATCATTATTATGCTTTTGTACGTTGTCCGTAGTATAGAATATATCTATATGCTAGTTGGAAAAGTTATGTACTTTATATATTCTACAGCCCCATACATATGTATGCAATATACATAGCTACACATACAGAATAATATTCCAACCGAAACTTTCTTGACATCTTTCTTCTTCTGTCCTACTACTACCACTGTTGATGAAAGATAAGATTACCTATGTGCAATGTCAATTTGTCCCTTTGCATTTCATCCGGCTGATATGCTTCCTGATAAATGATTGATTCCTCATGTTATACTAAAGTTCTGTCAGCAAAACTTGAATTTAGGAATTTTGTGGTGTTGAAATTTTGAGAGAGATGACGTGCGTCCAAAAGTGTTTCTTTGCATAATACCTATAATATGTATGTATGTAGTTCTCATATCTTTTAGCATATATACGTAGTTTTGTTTACAATATCGTGACAAAATGCATGATTTTGCTGTATTCTCACGCTATGACTGTAACGATCTCAAATATCCATACCATCTGGTGTTCACCAGAGGGGATGAGTGATGACAAATCATGGTTAGTTAGAAACTGTAAGGGTGACAAGAGAAGTGTAGTCACAGCAGAATACGACGGCTACAACAGTTTCTACAATTTGATGTTTTTCTTTTTAATTCTACCTTGTATTTGAGTTTGAACATACCACAAAAATAGTATTAGATGTACACTAACATAAATATCGTAATGGCATTGCATCAACTTTTCATAGAAAGTAGATGTAGTAGCTAGTATCTCAAATAAAGGACACATGAATACTTGAATAGCCAACTGTAGTAGAACCTTGTATAAAACAAGATATATTAGTACATTAGTAATTAGGTAAGGAATTTTTTTTAAAGTTTAACTCTTGTTGTATGCTCCCTTCTATACTTCCTTCGTTTTTATCTTGTGCAAAAAGTTACCAGATTCTCGCTCCTCAAGCCACAGCAAAAACTGATGACCTTCACAAGTGTGCTGAGATTATTTTGGAGACGGTCAATCTTGACGCTGATCAGTTCCGACTGGGTCATACCAAGGCAATCCTTTTACTTTTTAAAACTCTTTCCGCCGCCAGCATCAGCAGCCAACTTTATACTTCCATTTATCATTTTACCTTTCCTAACATCAGTTTTGCCTTCCTAATTTTGATACTTTTTGATACTAATTTCATTTGTAAAGAGTTGCTTTATTATTAATTATTGCAAACATTTAATGTTGTTTATAATGACGGTTTAATAAATTTATAGCGCTTTTGATCCAGATTATTACAAAAATACGTGGTTCTGTACCTGTGTAAAACATGAGTTGTTTAACATGTGCACATTCTGCACTGCTGAATCAAAAGAAAGAATTATAACTTTACAGAACGTGTAAATTAAAGCCTACAGACTTTTGCTTACACTGCACACACCATCACAAAGTAACTACATTTTATGCACCTCTGCCTATATGTGGCATCTTTTTTCGTGGTATAATTAATGGTGTAATTAGTGTGTTTACTCACTGTAACGAGACAATGAAATGGTCTTTGTGTGCCCTATATATACGCCTTCTAATCCATATGTTCTGTTTTCTCCATGTTTACCATATTCTAAGCATAATCAAAATTGTAAGCAGAAAGTTGTTCGTTACTAACTGTACTGAAAGAGCAACGAGCAACTTGAGCAATTAAAAACTCAAGTGTGACAAAGTGTGCATCTCGGAGTAAATAAATAAGGATGAATAGACTAACCTGTGCATGGGAAACTGAGGGAGACGTTTCACGTGTTGTGTAATGTGAGACACATATAATTCATCTTCGCTTTCTACTCCTTCCTCCTCCATTTTCTCGGAAAATGTTGATGTGCTGTTTTAGTAGGCAGGCATGGATAGCAAAACTAAACGACTATCTAGGTGCTTTTCGACTACTACGCACGTGCTTATTTAAGCTTTTTGGAAAATTCAACGCTTTAAACCCTCTGCATAAACTCAAATTACCACTGCTTCCTACTGCTACTACTATTAATATTACCAATGGTAGACTATCATACGTGCATAATAATTACTACTGTAAATGATGATGATACTTTTGAGCAACTAAAAATATTTTTGGCACTAATATGTATTGAGATTTTAGTTATTGCAATTCTATTTTAACCAGAACGACATGAATCAAAAAACGACTCTCTTAACTTGACTAAAATCGTAATTTGTTTTTCATGATATGTATATATTTAAGAAAATGTGTGTATTGAAAGTGTGTTCAGTTATGTGATGGAATATGTCAGCTTTCTACATTGCATGAGAAGATGTCGAAGAAACATGCATTTGGCGTGCCCGGATTTTTTTTACTTCTCAATGTTAATGTAGCATCTGCTTAGAATTAGCTGCGTTTTTATATTTCACTAGCGTTTAATTCCACCCCCTCAATTTTCACTATTATGATGGATACCACAGGTGTTCTTTCGTGCTGGTGTTTTGGGTCAGCTTGAAGAGATCCGTGATGAACGACTCGGTAAAATCATTACGTGGATGCAATCAACAGTTCGTGGCTACATCTCAAAGAAAGCGTACAAGAGGTTGATGGAACAAAGGTAGATGCTCATATATTGACTGTAAATTTCTCCTTTCATCTTCTACATTATTATCATTACCGGTACTGTTATTATCGCGTCATCCTGTTTGCTGGGTTTGGTTGTGGATCTCTCAATTATCTCGTAAATGTCTCGTTCCATCAAAGAGAAAGTTGCAGCCATTATAATTAAATTACAAAACGACGACAAATACAGCATTAGAGTGATAGAAAAGTGATTTTAGTCTTTTACGTGGGTGTATACTTTTAATTTTTCAACGAAAGACGCTTTACAGAGAAACGAAAACTTTGTAGAAAAGTAGAAAAAAAGAGTGGTAGGTATCTGTGCAATTCTCTCGGTCGTACCTGTCTGTTTACTTTCACAGTTTGTTTTTGTTTGTTTGAACTTTCTTTTAAGAAGAAAATTACGTGACTGAGTGCACCTCTTGTTTTTCTCTGCTGTTGTGTGCTTGCATACAACACTAAACTTACATATACACTGTTCTGCTATATACTGTTTGTACAGTTTCTTGTTCAATCTTTTAAAGTGCAGATAAAAGGAACTACTTTCACAATGAAATAAGGGCTTTTTTCACCTCTCTAGTTTTTTCCTCTGCGCCTTGTGTGAGGAGAAACGACGAAAAACTACCTACACAGCACATCATAAAAAACTTGCTTCTTTATATTATTACAAAATAAGGTTTATTTTGACCTACATTGTACCCCACTTTCACCAAAGCTCAAACTGACAGGAAAATGACCACCGAGAATGAATCTCCTGCTGTTGAATCAGAAGCAGTAAAGGATGAAAACGAGTAATTTATTTTTTGAAAAATGATCTAATTACATGAAAAATGATAAACTACCTAATGGTATACCTAAACATTTTTATCATTTATCAAGTAGATATTTCATAGTATGTTTGAAAGAAAAAAATTCCTAAAGCTTTATTAAATTGAAGTAGAAAATATGTACATTAATTTTGCACTCAGTGTTTAGTTTTATTTACTGAGTCTTGACTAACTATATGGGGAAAAGAGTATAAAATGCTATAGTGTGTAATCAATTATTGTCCTTTCTGATTTCCCAACTTTTTCAATATGTTTTTGTCAACCATTTAAAAACAGTTGTTGGTTATTTTTGTTTATAAATAACAGAGAAATGATAGCCCCTTTTGAAAACAAATTAGCAAATTAAAGTTTTTTAATTAATTTTCCCTTGATTTGTCAGTCAACAACAAGCAGGACAAGTACTGGAATATTTCTCGTTTCGTTTGAGTGTCTTACAAATTAACATTAAAATTTCAGAATCGCATTACAAGTCGTACAGCGCAATCTGCGCCGGTACATGGCCTTGCGAGGATGGCCATGGTATCGTTTGTGGCAGAAGATCAAACCCCTTCTCCAAGTTACCCGAGTGGAAGATGAAATTAAGGTAAGATCAAAACGAAGCAACTTGTATCGTACTATAAATACGTAACTAACTATTGTAACTATCCTATGTCTACTCCATACAACTCATTGAGCCGTCAAAACTGACGGACTCATTGTTGGTGAATGCAAAGTTTTTGCTGCATACAAGAAAATTTTATTAAAATAAAAGAAAAGTTGAATTAAAAGGAAACATCACTCACAGAAATATTTAACTGCGAACAGGGACGTAGAAATCAATAAATCATAGTTTATAAAACATAAAAATAATATACCTAATATAAAAGATAATAAAGTTAACTTGTGTAATAGTAGTAACATATGTAGAAGGAAGGGACAACAAAAGGCAATAATGTGGATGTGAGACAACAGCGCAAAGGTTCAAAATCTCTTTTTTCAATTTTGATACGGAATATTGCAAAGAATATGTAAGTAGAGTGCGGAAAAAATATTAAAAATCTCATCAAAATGCTTTGGTTGAGTTTGGTAGATAAATTAGAACATAAACACCATTTTGTAATCTTCTTAAACACAAAGAGCACCCGCACTTTGTTTGGTAGGCATTCCATTTTTTATGTCCACACTCTCCATGTTGGTTGTGTTGTAAAAGTACCTTCACAAGTTTCGCTTATGATATTTCCCAGCAGGTGAAACTCTGTTTTACTCTCTTATTTCTTTAAGTGGAAAACTTGAAGTAGGTAGAGTGTGGTGGTATTACATAGACATACTTATCTCCAGATAGAAAGTCGTTTTGAAATTTTCTTATGTATGTAATGAAAAACGAGATGAAAGGTAAAAACATATGAAATGTGAAGAAAAATTATGGCACTGGTTATAGTATGCTTGTCGGAACGTAAACGACTTGGGAAGGGTTACACACATGTTCTTGAAAAATATTCACATACATCAAGTTTCTGTGTAAATTTAAAATTTTTGATAGTTAGAAAAGTACGTTTGGCCAAATAATTCATCATTTTTCTATTTCTTCCTTCGACTCTTCAGATTACTCCAACAACATTTTTTTATTGCACCACGCACCGAGCATATATTACAACAACTACAAGCTTTGTGAAATCTTTACTTTGCGGTTGCCGGTTCGTTAGGCAGTTGGAACGAGCAAAATGCAATCTAATGATTGTTGATTTTTTGTCTAACGTTTCCCAAATTTGTTTGCAGGAGATGCTGAAAAGATTACTTTTTTTCGTGTATATTCGTAATAGTAATGGCTTTGCATGTGAGCACATAAAAAAATGAGGCAGAAATTCAATGTAAGTTTAGATTTATAAAGATGTATTTTGTACGTGAGTTCTATAAACGTACACGGATCTTTTTTTGCTAAAGTAGCCTCCATAAGTAAGCATTTGCATGCACCTCGGAAGTTTGTACGTCTATGTGGTTGAAATTTATGGAAAAATATTGAATATCTGTCCTGTTTCCGTGATTCCTGTGGTGTTGGTTTACATGAACATTTTTACTTGACTTCACACCTGCTGTGGTTTGGAGTATATCTGTGCAATACCTCAATAATGCGTTATGTAAAAAATATTATACTTAGGTAGGTATGCTCTTCTTATTTTTTGGTTTCCTTCTTTACCTCATGGTAATGCACGTAGCCGGCCTACCTATAGCTTTTTCTCAAATCTTTTCATCTGTGCTGCAAATATGTGTGCGTAGGTATTAGACTTTTCCCGGTGATAGTACATACATACATACGATCCGAGTGCACAAAATTGACGGACAGAAAACCTGCAAAATTTTTTGAAACACGAGTAGGGCGTTTGCAGTAAAATGTCAGCATTTTACAAGTACAAAGTCTTGTAGTAGTATCGTTTGAAGGCACGGTTGGTTGAATCTCTCGAGAAATAGATCAAAAGTACATGCATATTTATTTTCAACGTAATTTAGAAAAAAAATTTTCCACCGTCCCGCGACTGAAGGTCTTGTCTGAATAGGCAAGTTGATCAAATTAAACCATCCGAAATTTGCTGGGAGTCGAATAATATTTTTTTCCAAGTAGCTTTTCTCCGTGCAAATATGAGTGCCAATTTTTTCCGCTTCACGTTGATCGTGCACAAGAGCCCCCTACACCCTATTATCATACGGAGATGTTAGGATGGTGACATACCCACATACTCGACAAAAGTGACTGACTATCATGTTAGGATTCTCTTGAAATGTCTCAGGTGGCGAGACTTTATGTCATATTTTATAATGATAAAGTTATCTTTTGGAGGATATAGAGCGTTTGCACATACGTATATTATATTATGCATGTAAAACATGTATATTATGTATGCACAGAATATTTGTACTTTGATCATATTATTATTATTACCATTAAAACATTTTCTTTTTCTATAATTTCATAAGTTGCTCTCCTCGTTGCTGCATAGAAAATTTCCCCTTCAACTGAAAACTGTGAAGGTCTGCTCCTACTTGTATACAGTAAAATTTGCCATTTACTATATATACCTATGTATGTAACTGATTCAAACTCGATCAACTTGAAATAAGATGCGTGCAAAAAAGACAAACAAGTAAAAAATGTTACTCATATGACGAACATTATGGTTTTTTACGTCTAAAACCTGAGTATTCATACCTAAATAAAATCACCTATGATTTTTGGGTCTAGGACTGCGATTCTGTGACATGTAAAAATATCATATTATTCGTCATGATGCGATGTTGATATTATTTTTGCTTGAAATACTTATCTCCAAAGCAGTGTACTCCTTTTAAGAGCGGTGGTGGTGGTGAAATTTATGAACTTGGTTATTACCGTTTTGGAAATGTTACATTTTCAGTTGGTTCTGAACGAGATGACGAAACCGTTAGAGGAAAATTATATAAAATAAAGAATGTACATGTCTACCTCACACAGGTCATCGCTGTATCATTATTACTATTAGTATCGCAAGTTTATCGTACTGATAGAAAAATATATTATCGTCTCTGCACATTCATTTTTTTCAACTGATAAGCGTATATTATTTTAGAAATAGTACAAGTAGTAGTAGTAGTAGTAGTAGTAGTAGGAGAAATGTCTTTAGGCAGAGTATATAAATTGGTCGAACAGACTGAATCATAGGTAAAAAAAGAAATATGAAGACGTACTAAGTGTGAGATGATAAACATGAAAACAACTTTCACATCATAAGTCAGGTCGGATCGGATGATGGCACACAGATAGGGAACTTCATTTGGCTTCTTACGGTATTTGCTTTAGGATTTTTATTTTAGGTTTTGGTTTGATGATGTTTCACTAATGGGGGTTTGACTGGGTTTCCTTGTGTAAGGAAAAAAAGTATATAACTGACTTATTCAGGGAAAAAATGTGGGCGGATGGATGCATGAGTTGTAAAACTGTGTTGAACGCTGTACGGTTGTTGTTGATGATTTCGAACGTTTTCATCCGTCTGTACTATAATAAATACCAAGACGAGTCTTCTGCTCCGCTAATAAATAGCATAACATTTTAAATCACTGGTAGTTAGTGGCACTGTGATTCCAGCTAGCTCATCATTCTCTGCCAGTAGCTCATGTTGTGTAGTCAGTTGCTCCTCACTCACTCATACGAACAGGGAAAAGAAGTCAGGATTACTTTTGATTTCTTTTCTCTGCATTCATCCACCAATCAGCGTTGTAGA
Organism: Sinhomidia bicolor; assembly: GCA_027743785.1. Taxonomy (NCBI): domain Eukaryota; kingdom Metazoa; phylum Arthropoda; class Collembola; order Entomobryomorpha; family Entomobryidae; genus Sinhomidia; species Sinhomidia bicolor. The sequence goes on from JAHZMT010002603.1 coordinate 14,957, forward strand.
AGTGCACCAACTTTAATATCATCAAAATCATAACACACAACCAACGCCACCTCCACAGTGCTAAATATTTTTGCAGTCAATGATACGTTAAAAAAATTCGGCACAGACGATCAATATACGTCGTCACGTCACTCGCTCGTCTCTTATCATCACATCTTCGGATCGTCATCTCACACATTTTACCTTTCCACATACACACGAAATTTTATTATTGATTATTTATAGGATTTAATATTTATACGGAAGTTAGCATCTCACGGCCTAGAAACTATTTTTGTGTCGCCTCGTCTGCCAGTCATCATCACTACCATCAGTATTGTGCCTGTGTTTCATTCAAACTAGATTACTAGTATCTCTGCTAGTTAGTCAATTAACGGATTCTACATTTTTGGAACAGAATTTCATTTTTAATAAGCGTGTTAACAACACACAAACACACCAATATACATTTTTGTTGTTGTGATTTTTCTTCAAAACATAGCCACTTTGGTACAAATAGTTATTCTTGAAACACAAGCGTGTGCTTTTAAGTGCAATCAATTTTTCGTATTTTCAGGATAAAAAGTTCTAAAAAGCTGTTGTGATATTAGGGTACATACCTACATATTTTTGGATAGAGTTTTTTTTTGAAAAAAAGTTGTAGTGGGCTATTGTGTGTAATATTTCTGTGAGTAAAGTTGTGTATGAATGAGTCTATTGTGTGGTGAATATTGTAGGAAAAGAAAAGTTTAAAAAGAAATTGTAGTTGCAAAGTTTCTTGTTATTGTTCTCCTTTTGTGGAGAAAAAGAGAAGAATCTTTTTCTTGTTCTTTTGAAACCAAAAAGAAAAACTTGCATTTGCCAACATGACAATGGAAGACGAGGATGTTGATTTGAAAATGCCCATGGGACGACCTGGGCCAGATTTGTATGATAAACAAATTGAATACAAACAGAAACTGGAGGAAAAGGTACATAAGACCGAGGAAAAATTGGAGAAAGAGGAAAAGTTGAGAAAGCAAGTTGAGGAGAGGCAATTGAAACTCCTCCAAGAGAAGAATGAGTTACTCACCCAACTTGAAGCGGAAAAGGGGCATGTTGGCGAAGTTACCGATAAACTTACCAAGGTCTCAGCACAGAAAAATGACTTGGAGGGCCAACTTACGGTAAGTAACTTGTTTTTATAAGATATATGTGATAAATTATTCTTCAAAATAATAGCAATATGCATATATACCAGCTTTATTGTCTTTACGTTTTACTTTGTAATATTTTTTTTGAAATCTCACTTATTTTCTCTCGTTTCATTTTATTACTGATTTTTGCACCATGAAATTTCTAAAGTTTTCCCGAAATATTATTCCAACTTGCTCCCAACAACGTTCAGTTGAAGTAGAAATATTTAACGAAATATACAGAAATATAGTAAATATATATAAATATATAATAAATACATAGAAAGAGAGAGAGAGAGAGAGAGTTTCAAAATTATAATTTACAACATTATCTTCGATATTGCCCATTTTAGAAAGTTGCAAAAATGACATCACTTTTATCTTAAAAATTTATTAGAATGACTTTTGCAAGCCGCATTCTTCTGATTTATTTCATTTTCTTATACTTAAATGTTCCAGATGTTTCATTTCTCTTTTATTCGCCTCTGCTTTCGTCTTTTTTTGAATAGTCTTGATTTTTTTTGCTTGACAGCCAGTTTAAAGTTGGAAAGATTCAAAGCAAGGGCAAATGGGAAACTCATGCTGTAAACTTTATTTTATACCTTTTACATAAACCAGACTGATTCATAACAAAATTCCTCAAGGTAGACATACAAACAAACAAAACTGGGATGTATGTACATATAACCGAAACATTTTTCGTTTCTTGAACTGAGCAGGAAGGGTGGTACCGCATCGCCAAGTACGTACAAAAAGATTAGATAAACATTATTGGATCATATTATTTAAGTGCGGCTCGAAATAGAAAATACTCCCACAAAGGATACCAGACTTTAGTGTTACCTTAAAACTAGGCGTCTCATAAAAACATCCGCAATATGTAAAACAGGTTGCAAAATGTAAAGCGTAGGTAGGTGAGAAAAGCCACGCTTCAGAACATAATCGTCAATGTAATCATGTAATTTGGTTCAACATAATATCTATCAATACCATCTCATCCCATCATCACATATTTGAATATCATTGCCAATATCCGTAAAACGATCAACTTTGTATGAAGTAGATGGGTATATAAACTCTAAAAATGAGCTTCAGTAAACCGAAATGAGAAAGGAGGAATGGAACATGTTTCTTTCCCTGGTCTAACGATTCTCAATAATTTGCGTCATACACGAAAGATGGACGTCAATAAGCAGTTTTACGATCGGAACTGAAACATATGAAATAAAAATATAACAAATGATGTTTTGCAAGCAATTTTCAGGTCGTTATTACCTCGTGAAAGAAACAAAAATGTGTAACTAAATAGGTACTAACAACTTCAAAAACTGGGTTTGAAAGGACGAGCATAATTTGTATTCTGCCGTATGAATGCAACGCATCAACTAGCAAATAAGACTTAATACACATTGCCACCAAACGATTTATAATGAAAGATTTGTTTTAATTGGGCTGTCTACTGAATGGGAAATCATGTTCAATGCATCAGCAATAAATGTTCATATGTTTATATTGATAGTTAATAACCAAAATTATAATATATTATTACACATACTGTAACATGGATAGCAAAAAGTTGGTAGGGAATCTAGATCTGATCTGTTTTCCGTACAGTTTTAAGTAGGTAATTATTTTTCTTTCCTTACTTCGTACAAACCAAAGCAGTGCAGTTCATAGAAGCATGATGGATGCATTTGAGATTTTATCAAAAATCTTGCCATGCATTTCCCCGTAAATTACGATTTTTGTTGAGTACGAAAATGAATGTGAGAGTTGATTAGTAGGCACTTAGGCACAACTGCAACTAATGACGGTGTACAGTTTAATTAAGGAACCCATACTCTTTAAAATATTAGGGTATATTCAGTGTACAACGTAGAATCATTGTAAAATATGATTTATGGCATGTTGCTGACTGTCGTAGGAGTAGTCAAATGAGTCATCTTTTACGTTTAGCAATCTGATAAAATTTTTATCTTGACATCGCACCGTATGGTGTATGTATACCTATATGTGAACGAGATTGGTACAACCAGTACTGTTTATTTCGGGAATTAACACATCAAAAAAATTAAGTATGGAATCCACTTCTATGAATATGAAAATAAATTGAATTTTTCGACGGGAAAAAATATGAAAGAAATCTTTGTGTATAAGTTGACTTCTTGTCGGAAGAGATGAAACGAACTGAAAGTGAAATAATATTAATTGTCTCTTTTGAAACATTTCAGAAGAGACGCTGGTGTATATGTTTTTGTCACCCTTGCTTGTGGGTTAAAATAATGACTCGCATTTAAATGCTCGTGTGTCGTTTGCCAAATATGCTCTGTAAAACCTAATTGGTTTGATTTTTATACATTTACAATAAAACGTATTCAGGATGTGCAAGAGAGACTTATTCAGGAAGAGGAAACTCGCAATCAAGTCTACCAACAAAAGAAAAAAATGGAACAGGAACTTTCAGGAATGAAGAAGGAGTTGGAAGACTTGGAATTGCAATTGAGCAAGGCAGATGGTGAGAAAGCAACAAAGGATCACCAGATCCGGAGTCTCAATGACGAGATTGCTCACCAGGATGAGCTCATTAACAAGATGAATAAGGAGAAGAAGCACTTGCAAGAAGTGAACCAGAAAACCGCTGAGGATCTACAAGTAAATATGATGTTTATGATATGTAGTTTTCATTTGTTTGACATGGGAAGCAGAAAAGAGACTCACCAGTTCCATTCATACTACCTATATATCACATATAGGTATTAACTTTACAAATACTCAATAATAGAACGTAACACAATTTCGATGTAAAAAAATTCTAGGCTGCAGAGGATAAAGTAAACCACTTGAACAAAGTAAAAGCCAAGTTGGAATCAAGCCTGGATGAACTGGAAGACACCCTTGAGAGAGAGAAAAAATTACGAGGAGAAATTGAAAAGGCGAAGAGAAAGTTGGAAGGTGATCTCAAGCTAACACAAGAAGCTGTTGCTGACTTGGAAAGAAATAAGAAAGAACTTGAACAAACAATTCAAAGAAAAGATAAAGAAATTGCTTCCCTGTCTGCAAAGTTGGAGGATGAGCAATCTCTTGTGGCCAAGCTCCAGAGACAAATCAAAGAACTCCAGGTTTGCTTAAAATTCTATTAAAATTTAAAGCAAATGTGTACAAACTAAATATTGTTGAAATGGCCAATGCTCTTTTATTTTGTCTGAACTGAAATGAGATAAAGCTGATGATGATATGTATATAGATTTATATACATGTGTAGTAATGAAAATAAGTCTTTATATATTTCTAATTAGGCAAGGATAGAAGAGCTGGAAGAAGAGCTTGAAACGGAAAGGCAAGCTCGTGCAAAAGCTGAGAAGCAACGTGCTGAACTGGCTCGGGAGCTTGAAGAACTTGGTGAGCGTCTCGAAGAGGCAGGTGGTGCAACTTCAGCTCAAATTGAGCTTAACAAGAAGCGAGAGTCAGAGCTGGCCAAACTACGCAGAGATGTGGAGGAATCTAACATTCAACATGAAGCAGCAATGGCAAATCTTCGAAAGAAGCACAATGACGCTGTTGCTGAGATGGCTGAGCAGATTGACACCCTAAACAAAATGAAAGCGAAGGCGGAAAAGGAAAGAACTCAACTGTCAAGTGAACTGAATGATATCCGAGCTGCAATGGATCACGTTACAAATGAAAAGACCAGTCTGGACAAAATGAATAAACAGCTCTCTTCGACTCTCGGAGAAATTCAAGGAAAGTATGAAGATGCGTCCAAAACTGCTGCTGAATTGGACCAGAGCAAGAAAAAGCTTGCAATCGAAAATAGCGATCTTACCAGACAGCTTGAGGATGCAGAATGCCAAGTTTCCCAACTATCAAAACTTAAAACATCACTGGCTACACAACTTGAAGATACGAAACGAATGGCGGATGAAGAATCCAGAGAACGAGCGACCCTTCTTGGAAAATTTAGAAATATTGAACATGATCTTGACAGTCTCCGAGAGCAGCTTGACGAAGAGGGTCAAGGAAAAGCCGATCTTCAAAGACAGCTCTCCAAAGCTAACGCTGAAGTAAGTTTTTATAACTTTTATGCATGCAATTGTCATAAAACCAGCTCTTAAATTAAAAGATTGTCGAGTAACATTATCTGCTGTATGACTCATGCAACTGGTTATCATTTTTATCAAAACACTGAGCATATTGCATGGAACGCTCTAACCTTTTTGAATGCTCAAAATTTGCAATAAAAGTGAAAGCGCATGATTTTAAAGAGAGCTCCAAGAAGCGAATGAAAAAACCTAAACTTTTGGAACTGTGGCAGCCTATAGCTTTATAAGACAAACACACCTTATTTAACTAACAAGTAAGTAAATACATGTTCATTCTTTGACCGTAGGCTCAGCTCTGGAGGGTTAAATATGAAACGGAAGGAGTTGCCAAAGCTGAGGAGCTGGAGGAAGCCAAGTATGAATCTCAAATATATACCTATGCATATTGCTAGTATTATTTGTAACAATGCTATTTGTCGTTGTTGTTTGTTTCCATTTTAATGTATGCAAAATTTTATACTCTTAATTTTTCCGAATAGGAATTTATTTAATTACATTATGAAATCATAATATTGTGTATAGTCGGATCTGGAAGAAATCCTCAACGAAGCCAAGAACTCCGAAGAGAAAGCCAAAAAGGCCATGGTTGATGCAGCAAGATTAGCCGATGAATTGCGAGCGGAACAAGAGCACGCTCAAAATCAAGAGAAAGCAAGGAAAGCCATGGAAGCTCAAATGAAGGAGCTGCAGGCACGATTGGAGGAAGCGGAAGCAAATGTTCTTAAGGGTGGCAAGAAGATGATTGCCAAGTTAGAAGAACGTGTTCGAGGTCTAGAGCATGAGCTAGATAACGAGCAGCGTAGGAGTGCAGATGCTCAAAAGAACCTTCGCAAGAGTGAACGACGCATTAAGGAGTTAGCCTTCCAAGCAGAAGAGGACCGTAAAAATCATGAGAGAATGCAAGATTTGGTCGAGAAGCTACAACAGAAGATTAAAACATATAAGAGGCAAATAGAAGAAGCCGTACGTAAAACATGCCGTTTACTATTATGCATTCATAACATGTCAATGTCCACTCAACATGATGCTTTCTCCACGCTGCATTAGTAATACAATGAAAACTTGATTCAAATTTTTTAATTGAAATTTTTCTTTTATAGGAAGAAATTGCTGCCCTAAACTTAGCCAAATTCCGTAAAGCCCAACAAGAGTTAGAAGAAGCTGAAGAAAGGTCAGACCTAGCTGAGCAAGCGTTGAATAAACTCCGTGCGCGTGGAGGAGGACGTGCCGGATCAGCTGCAAGGGCGTTGAGCCCAGCGGTAAGATTTCAGTCATCAATGGAAAATGCATTTCATTAAAGATTACATTATTAGTGGCAAAAACCAAACCAGCGAAAAAGAATACAATTATGAGGTTTTTTCTTTTGTTCTAATATGAGGTTACAGTTTTGTGCCAATATAAACTAATCGATGCAATGTCCAAAGGCTTAAATACATGTCAATTTTCTGTACATTTCTGTTCTGTTCCACACGTGGACAAGTAAATGATATGCAAATATGCATGATACTTTAATCTTTGGTGCTTTCTTTCAGCCTATGCAAAAACCTGGAAAACAAAGAGCCCATGAATATTAGGTTATTCAATTTGTATAAGTAGATTTTACGCAATATTTTTCAGTAAGTCATTTTCCATCTTCATATCGCCTTTCATTAGTTACTTGGAATAACCTGGAAAACAGCGTTTTTCATTAACACTGTGTAGCATGTTTACACCATAGTATTATACCCTTGATGTTTAAGTGGTTTTGTGGGTTTTAAGAATGGATAGTTATTATTATTATTATTATTATTGTAAACACCCAAATACCCCAAAAACAAGCAGCAAGTTCTGACGTGCTGAGTTTCATTTTTTGTTTCTTTCTACTAAAATAGAAGATTCACATTCTAGAAGCAACATTATTATTATTATTAGGATTAGAAAAATTAGATTGCATGATTTTCGGAATGTAATAATAATATCATGTTCACCTTGTTGCATCCTCCATCATAAAAACCTGTATATACGTTCTGTAAAATGTTTCTCCATTAGCAGAATAGCTGCATAATAATATGATATTTCACTAGTTATAACTGAAAACATACAAAAGTACGTTTCAGTGTATTATTATTGTACACGTATAATGTACACAAATATTTTGTAGTTGTTTAGAACCAAATTAAAAGGAGAATTAATTTTAAAATAACCTAAAAATTGTAGAAAATCATGACAAGTATCTGTTGATACTACTTAAATGTTAATCAAAATGTGTGTATTTGCTCGTTTATTTCCAGGTTAATTCCCGACCAGCACCAAAAATTCCAACAGCATCGGATCTGATGCGGTCTCTCGACCCCTTTCATGACTCCGATGCTTAAATTGTTGTAACCATTCAGAAGATCATCAGTCAAGATTGGTTCTACTGCTTCATAAAGGAGAATCATATCAGTCAATATTACATTACAATTCAAACATTTGAAACCAGCAATTTTATGAATATAACATGTTTATATGCTCTTGTTGATAATTATATTGCCTTATTGCTACAATTATTGTAAATTACGAGTTTTAATTTTAAAATTGACACTAAAAACTTGTGTTACTTTCAGCTAATTATACACTATACGTTAAGAAAAAAATACTTTAAATTGTTTCTGATTGGGAAAAATCGGTATTTGTGTAAAAATGAGCGCCAGATGATTATTAAATATTCATCACCTTTGAAATGTGCATTATTTTCCTGATTGCATTACAGAGCTGTGTGTTAATTATTTCTTGTAAAAATAGCATGAATTCGAAATAAAAGATTATTGTTGCAAATTTTCATGAACCAAGCATGCTCTCACCGCCTGATTTTTGTTCAGCATAAACTCGAACTTAAAACACGAACGCGCAACGTAGGGCATCACCACTACCACAAAAGGTTAATATTCCTTGCAGCTGATAAGTACAAAGTATTTAATGCCTTACTTATGAATTGCAAATACCTTGTTCTGTGATGATTGATGAAACACACAAAGTGTATATTATGCCCTTGGTGTACTGTACGATAGAATCATTCTATTCTCAACACGGCACGAGCTACGCAAACTGTGTCATATGTTTTTATTCAACTTATTTATTTTGATATACCGTCGAAACTGCGCTTAACTAATTAAATACAATATTTCACAAAGATACGTCAATGCCCTCATGTAGGTATAACCACTGTACAATTTTGATAGCATAATTCAACAGCACTAGTTTTATACGAAAACTACATTCACACACTGGTGTGACTTTATATGTTTGTTGAAGTCCTACAGTTGTACAATTAATTGATGTACTCACATTTCTACTATTCGTGACCTGCAAGAAATTTGGATAAAAATCCTTGAGGTTTTGGTTCAATAGTCTCCTTAAAGTAGTCCATAATGTGACTCTTTTGCTTCCAAATTTCAACCGTTTCCTTTAGTTCCATTTGTCCCTGCAATCAAACAAAGTTATGAACTTAAGACATTAAAAAACCATAATACGTATGCATGTCTTGTTACATTAAAACGTAAATAAATAATAATCATACTTTGATGACTAGCATGTCAATAACACGAATATCTTGAACGTGTCTATTTTCTTCAAATTTCTCTCGGAGCTTCCTACGGCACACCGGAACGGTCTTGGGGATGTCGTAATCCAAAACTGTTTAATTAAAAACGCCATTAAATATTTACTCTAAAGCAATAATTCTATTCTATATTACACGTCTAGCTAGGCAATTGCAAACATTTGTAATTCTATATAAGTAATATTGTAAACTTCAACATACCAACATAAGGAATCTGACGATACCAAGCCTTATATAAATTAAGGACCCTTCGTCGCGCCTCTACCTTATCAAGAGATAAAAGAGGCTTGACCTGTCTAGTGGCACTCTTCACAATAGCCCCTGAAGACGCCATGGTGTCTTACTCAAAGCTTACAAGCCTAACTCGCCCGCAAACACTTTTGAACAAACTACAAATTTAAACAGCCAACAAACGGCCTAACCCCGATTATGCACCAATAAATTTAAAAAAATAATATACGAATAACAAAAGTTGTTGTTTTATTAATTCACTAAAACCATGTTTCACAGATAAATTACTATTTCACCTGATCTATCCCTAGAAAAATATTGGAATTGCCGGACAAGTCGGAATACCACAGCTGTTTCTCGTGAGATACTTTGGTGAGATGCATGTTTTGGGTAGGTTTTGTTGTATTTGCACCCAATAGCTTATAGATAGATTCAAAAGCCTCTATATTTACATGCACTCTGTTTGTTTGTTTATCAGAAATTCAGAAATGATTTGATTTTAAGAAAATACAGTTGAGTATTAGTAATAATGAATAATTCAACAGAAACAGTATAAAAACGCCTTAAAACAGTTTTTAAAAGAATTCCTTTCACAATAATAGCCTTGTTAGTTAGATACAGTAGTTTGGTCTTTCATTATCATCATCATCAATCAGTTAGCCTTAAAGTTAAGAGAAAACACTAGGATATTGATTATGTGTTCAATAGTGGTGGATGTTTAATAATAATATTTTAACACCGACCGATTTAGTTGTTTACCTACCTCAACACCCCAACTACCAACGTCAAAATGGAGGAGAGTAGAAGATTACTGGAGTCCCACTTAAATGAATTCTTTGCCCCTACCACAAGTAATGACCGTAAACGACAGATTGAAGTGGTTCTTGAAAATTTTTCAAAACAGAGCGGATCATGGAAGCAAGCATTGTATTTCCTGTCAAACTCAACTTCTAATCAGTACGTGACCATGTTTTGCCTAAGTGTAATTGAAACAACAATAAAATGCAAGTGGTTAATGATGAGTACAGGGGAGCAGAATGAGCTTAAATCAACAATTTATGCTTTTCTTATTCAACACTCGGTTCCGTCAAGTGGGATCAAGTGTCCCAGTTTTGTAAGAAATAAAATTATTAAATTGCTGGTTGATGTGGGCAAATTTTCATGGCCGCACTCGTATCCAGACTTTTTTAGTAATATTTTGGAAGTAAGTAAGATTTATTATCGTTTGTAATTACATTAACTGGACATTCCAGTCAATATTTGAAATTAAATGGGGTTGGTTGGTCATATAAAAGTGTTTTTCGTTCTTTGTGTAGATTGCATCAAATGAGGAGACTGTGGCAATTGGTCTGATTTTTATTAAAACGATATCAGAGGAGTATCCAAATTGTAAAGATGAAGTCAGTACGGAAAGGAAAGCCGAACTTAAAGCCCTTCTTTTGCAACAAATGCCAAATATATTTGAACTTTTGAGACGTATGGAAATATTTTATTCACAACCAAAACAGTTACAAAAGCTTTAGGATTCATTATCAACGTTTTGGATATCTGAATAATTTATTTTTAGAAATACTCTTGTCGGGAATGAAACGAAGTATGCTATCGCCGGATCAATCCCCACAAAATTCTGAAAATTCGATCGTAACACACTTTGACGAGGTCCTTTCGTTAGCTCTAGAAACAGTCTCTAATCTCTTTACATGGATTCCGTTGGATGGGTACAAAATGACAACTGGAGAACAGTATCAATCCGAAAACTCAGTGCCTTTTCAGAAACAATTTATTGAAGTACTTTGTCAGTATTCGCATTTGGACACGTGTCCACATTTCGTAAGAAATTTTCACGTTCTAAAGTTACTTGAGAAAAAATCATGCTTTCTACATTCTAACATAACATTTGAAATGTTTTTCAGCAAACCAAGGGAAATCAGTTAGGTGTGTTGTCGATGGGAGTCATCAATGAACTTTTGTATCGCAAGTTTATTCCAAAAGAGTTTGATAATCACATGGACTCGGTGGCTTTATTCGCGGTGGAAATGCTGAAGCGTGTCTCTAATAAGTCTACCATTATTTCTCTTCCTCAAAAGTAGGTTATCTTGAAATAAAATTGTATTGTATGTACTACTTACAAATATATATTTTAAACTTAATGTTGTAAATTTGACGTAGATATTTGGAAAAAGTTATCGAATTCCTGTGCCTGGTAGCCAGTCACCATTTTTTTCGTTATGACGGTCTTAACTCCAAACAGTTTGTTACACACTTGCTAGCATTTACATTTGAACAAGTGGAGACAATGTACTATTATGAGTGTTTAGAAATATGGGCAAGGCTTTTGGATCATCTTAATGCAGGGGTTCCTTTTGTTAACATAACCATGAATAGAGACGACCTCATAGAATATTTTAAACAGCCAATGTTAGATCTGGCTACGAAAATAGTTCTAAGCACGCAGAAATTTGATATTGAAAGCGACAGCACTTTTGAGACTGATGTAAGGATAAGTATTAATTTGAACTTCCTTTTTTGTCGTGTATGGGTACTTGTATGCTTAACAAAACTCATGTTGATTTTGCGTATTTATCTAATGCAGGAAGAGGAAGAAGAAACTGAAGCACCTAGTCTTTCAAGAAACATCGATATTTTAGTAAAAATAGGAGAACTCTTACCTACTGAATCACTGGAAGTTGTAGTAAGCTAGAAATAAAACTTAATGATGATAATACTACTGTTAAATTTTATGCCTTATTCCAACACACTGTTAATTCAATTTTTAGACATCCCTTTGGGCTGAATCCTGCACGTACTACTTAGGTCTAGCAGCGTTTCTTGATCCTACAAAAACAAATATTACAATAGAAAATGATACTAACATCAAACACTTTATTTTCATTATACAACTGGTTGGCAGGTTTGTAACAACATTTTTTAAAGTAGATATCGATATGTATCTCATCTATTGTTATATTATTTAAGTTAACGTTGAAACTTGTGTTTTTAGATTGGCCAGTGTATTTTACGGTCATTTCGAACATCTGTATGGTGATGTTTTCAAAAAGCAAATAGAAGTAGGAAAAAGTATTCTTCATGAGCTCATAAAAGTGCTTCTTTGTTCGAAAGAGTATTACTTTGTGAAATTTCCTCATTCAATAATCCAAGCGTAAGTAATTTTATTTTCCTTACTTCATATTTTTTCTCATGTTTTCATTCATTTGGATTATATTTTTATTGTGTGCAGAAATTCTGAAATAATATGCTCTTTGAAAACATGGATTTATTGGCTAAGCCGCTATCATTCAGAAGTAATTCAAACGGATGCTTCATCAGAAGAAATTCAAAGCTTTTACGGAATGATCAACGTGTGCACAGAGTTTGTTTTTTACACACTTGAAAATCGAACCATTGTAGACCGATCGATCGTCTTGGCCCAAGCAAATTTCTTTTATACTCTAGTTAACACACTTCGTACACAACATATCTTTAAGATGCAGTGTGTACGAAGTCTTATCGAAAAACTACATACCTTGGCTGATTCCCTGGACACAGACACTTATCGCACCTTGCACAAAGTTTCTGCTACTCTGATACTCATTCCCTGGCAGAATGTTTCCAATCAGGAATGGGAAATTCGTTCTAAGTTGTATATGGATTTTATGAAAAATATGAGCAATGATTTATTTGAGTCAGCAAATCGACCCGTAGTTCTCGTTTTTTGGGTGAACGTACTTAATGACCAATTGGACATGCTGATGAGTGAATGCACCAACTCCAAACGGATTTGTTGGAATATTTACAGAGAACTAGTGCCCTTTATGAGGACCATGGTATCACAACATTTAAAGGAAACTGGTAAGGACATTAGTGTAATTGCATGCGTTTACTGTCCAGATTTGATCATTTGACGTGTATCCTAAAAAAGCTACAGCATTTAATACGTATGCTTTCGTGTTTTTCTAGTTGTCAATGAAGCATTACTAAACTTTTTCATAAAAACAATGGAAGTTTTGCGCCAACAAGTTGGAGCTCAGTATTTTGAGGAAACCATCCGTTTGTTTTTAACTTTATTCTCGCGTGGAAACATAGTATACGAACTTATGAAAGAATCTGACACTATTGTTGTGGAAAAGTAAGTAAATTATTCTTGCGGTTATGTATAAATGTTAGAGAGCCCATTGCGAATAATATTGTTTTTATTTTTTCAGGTTTTTAAATTTACTTCAATATATGGTAAAAGACAATTCAGCCAGTTTTAAGAAATTTTTTGCAGAAGCTCTTTCGTTGTGCTATGCCAATGTATATCCTCATCTTGCACAAAGACCAACTCCAGAATTGAAAATTCCCTTCTTTCATTTAATCCGTGATTGCATCAATTATCGTTGGAATTACTTTTTCTCATCCAATCTCGCCGCCAGGAACGTTTATCAGAGTCAATCATCACAACCACAAATTCAAGTACAAAGCGCAGAAGCTTCAAATCATCTCAACCAAATTCTTCAAAGTATTGGTCACTCTTTTCTTCAGTCAGATCTGGAGATCTTTCGATTTAACCTTGCTACACTTTCCTCCTGGAATGAAAAACATAAATTTTATAGCAGAATTAGTGATCAACAGCAGTGCATTGATCAATTTATGACACTCTTCATCCAAATTCTCATACAAAAAAGTCACGACTTATTGAGAGAAGAAATCTCATCTGTTTTGTATGAAATGGCAGTGGTAAACTATTCAAGATTTTGTAATGAATTTCTTCCACAGACAATTGCTGCCAATTTCCCCCAATTATCCATGGAACATAGGGTTGTTCTTCTGGAGAAATTCTGTTTTCCCAAAGATAATCCTGATATATGTGGATCAACATCTAATTCAGATTTGCCTACATTTTCACAAAATCTTACCAAATTTGTAGATGATCTCCGGTACTTTCATTTTTGCATAGAATGTAATAACACGCCCCAACAACAACTGCAATCAAACGTTGCCGTTGTTAAACCAATGCCACACCAAGCGGCCACACATTAATGGCGTTTTAGATTTTGTGCTATTTTTATAAAAAAAATTGAAAATAGAAAGAATGGAAACACATATTGCCTTTAGTCAATGAAATTTCAGACTGCATTTAAGTTACTGAAGATACTAACTAGCAAATTAAAATATATAAAAAATATAAACTGATTTGTGTAAACTACTTAATAAAGGTTCATATCGTTGCGTAATATAATGCCTGTGATATACATTGCATAAGTATATATAAATGCGTAGACTGCAAATAACTTATAATTTATTACTACACAAATTTGTGTTTTGCCTTGTAAATGCTCATTGTTATTGCCTAAACATTTTTAC
>JAHZMT010002604.1:0-19300 GCA_027743785.1 Sinhomidia bicolor
TATGAACAACGTCACAGTAGAAGCGTAACAGGTAGGCGTATTCTCATTTTGAGAGCGGTATTTCCGTTGTCCAACGAATATTTACATCATATAAAAGAACTTGAGTTGGATATGCATAAAAATATAAAATCGTTACTTGGTAAAGGCATATAATAATGCCCTCTTAATTGACTAATGTGTGAGTTGGCTACGTAATGGCCTTTCAGCAAAATGCACACGTTACTTTTTTGTGCTTGTACTAAATAGCCGAGAATGTATCACCTACAAAATGTAAGCAACATTTTTTACAACAGAATATTATGCATTTCAATAACAGGATCAGGAGTAGCACCCAGCCATGCAGTGAAACTAGAGCTTCAAGATCATAATCTCTCAAAACAAAAGTGTACATAGAAGTACATACATACTTTATATGTCTATCTGCTGTCTAACAATAATGTAATAATTTTTTTGTGTGTGGCTATGGCTAGACTGGATAAGGCTAATTACATAACACGTTGAACCATATCTAAATATACACTTCTGCTAAACAAATCTTTTGAATTTGTATATATTTAAAATGCAAGTTATGTACTTGATTAGTTCTTTTGTTGATCTAACCTAAAAAATGCAGCTAAAGACTAGACTATTACTACCACTCTTTGCTGATAATGATGGGATATGTTCCAATTATTACACAAGTTTGGCGCTCTCAGCGTTACTCACGATTTCAATACAATGTTCCATCAAAGCTGATGCCAAAACGGTAATCGTTGTTATTTTAAACATCCTTTAGTAAACATTTTCATCTCAATTGAACTGTTTCAATTTGGCAGAGCCTCATCATAATATCTTACCTATAAAGTCATGCCAATGTTTTGTCTAAAAAGCATCAAAATTTGTAACATGTGTTTTGATTATTTTGAAAATGTCCTCTTTGTGTAAATACTCTCCACAAACTTTGTAAAAAGCTTGTATACATATGAGGCGAAATAAAGAAGCAATATACATAGCGTCAAAAAGACTTGCTTAATGACAGAAAGAGCATTTTTTTGTAAGTAGCACGTAACTGTTTATTCTGGCAAACAAATGTGTACTATATAGTTTATCTTTTGATCTTGTTCTTTGACAGTATCATTGTTTCCACATAATATAATTTTTATGCAATATATCTTTCTCTACGTACTTGTAAACGCTTTACGTTCGATTTCATTACAAAATCATTTATTTTACATAAAAGACATTATTCTATTTAGCAATAATAATCATAAAAATGACCTCCTGTGTATAGTAGTAGTGCTAGCACCTGTTTTGAAAAGTATACCTCCCAAACTGAATTTATAATGTGAAAATTGCATGGCACGCCCTTGAAACAGTTGTTGTCTCTCATCTTTTTCAGCTCACTACTTTTTCTACGCACCGATACGCATTTAAAACACAGAAACCAACTCCCCTTTTTGCATCTAATTTATACATTGTTTCTCTTTCTACACTCTACTACACTGACAATGTGAACAATTCATAATCAAAAAATCAGTCTCTGGAAAGAAATAAAAATTAAGAAGCCATCAGAAGAAGGCCAAACATGTTTGCAGTCAACCTTCTATGTGAAGTAATGGCAAGCAAAAAGCGTTGCAGTACAACCAAAGTAAGTACAAAATACAACAACAAAGTAAATAAAGAAAGCAAAAAGCTGCAGGTTTTTTGAGCATACCAATGCGGGGCGTTTTCAGGTTCCCATGAGTTGCTCCACTGTTGTTGTCTTGTAGAGACAAGATATCATTATTATTATTATTATTCAAACGGTTAGGATTATTCACGCCACCACCGGCAACCCTCACAACTGGTGGTGAAGCGGCAGCATGATCCGTATTGTTGGCATTGTTGTTGTCAGCTTTTGAAAGAGCGTTAAGGTAAATTTGCGCAACCGGCATGCTGCCTTTTTTATTTTTATTTTTAAGCATGAGCACACGATACACGTTTACTGCTTTTTCTTCTTTTTAAAAAAAAAGTGATGACGATTGTTGTTGATATAATTTTGTCGGCAACTTTACGTATCTCTGCTCTCGCCTTTTCGAAGCAAGTGTCACATTTTAAAAGAAGACATTTCTCGGATCACTTCACCACTCGTATTTAATGTGACATGATAGTAATAATTTGTTGGTTTATGTTACAAGCTGTGTGGAAGTCGTGTTTTGTACTGACAACTGCAAGGTGTGAGCTCCGAACTCTGAACAAACTTTAAAATCAATTTTTTGAAAAAAAATAAAACAAAGTTGATAAGCGTAAAAAAAGAAACAGTTTTACACAGAGAAACACAGAAAATTGGCTCGGAGTCGGTGACGAGAAAACTACACAATCGTGCTGCAGAGGATATACAAAAAGTACATCATTAAATCAGATTTCAGCGTATTCATCATCACGCGTTTATGTCAATGTCATCGAGCGGACTTCTATTTCAACTGCTCAAGGTTTACTGTACCCCACACTTGTGTTCTAGATGTGTCAAATTGGAAACGTTTCAACTCACAGAAATAACAAATCATCCTTTTGACTTGACTGAATTGAGAATTTGAAATGAGTGCACCTACTCGCAACGCATTAAAATCAAGCTTCTCCTCTGACATAGTTTGTTTCATTTATACTCTTTGTTATTATTAAAATGCCACCATCACCACCACCGCTACTTCAACCGTCTTTCCAACTCGTCTCACATTTTAAAATTTTACAGAAAAAAATATTATGACCAATTCGGCGTTTACGGTATTTTAATGTAGAGACAACTAAAACGTGGTCTTGCTACTACGTCTCCTTTTTGCAACGTTTTTGTCTCTCCCCTCGTTTAGAAATAAAACATTCACAGAATTTACTAGTTACCCAACAACTCATTTGCTTCTCCTAAGAAGAACGTGATCTGGTATTTTACTTTATTCTCATGGAACTTTTATGCACCAAAAAAGCCACCAGCGACAAATTTGCTAGCCACCACCACCACCCGCACAACAACACGTAGCAATGTGAAGTCATTATGGTGTCATACATTTATTCCCTGTTAATCCTGGTCTTAGTGGTCTCTCACGGTTTTTTTTCAACATATTTTTTTCAGAACGAACTGAACAACGGTAGCGACAAGAATCGGAGTGTCTATCCAACCGGAAAAGAGAGACAAGTGCATGAAAGATTCTACACAAATAGAAGAAGAGTCTACTATGTCGTATGTACCGTGCACCACCGCCATCATCATCATCAACCCAAATGTACATTTATAACTAGCACAATGAATTTACTGCTATCAGTATTGGCTCGTGTACAATAAACACAAAAAAGACAAGGAGAAATCAGTAATCAACTTGTTTGTCTGATGCATATGCAATGCACACGCTTGGAACACACATCGATACATGCTACCAGAACAGAAAAAAATGCTAACCGACAACAAGTACGTTTCGAGCATTTTAGTCGAAATTTGTTTCACTGGCTGCAGTGCTACAACATTAATGCGATATGATGGCGGTGGCGGTGTAGTATAATAACGCACACACCAAAAGAATTGCCTACAACAACCACCATGAATTACCCGAAACATTTGCGTAAATGTTACTTGTACAGCAATAGTGTGTGGTGTAGATATCCTGTTAGTGTTTTATACGCAAAGATGCGTGAGCAAAATTCGGTACATTCTTAATGACTGACTTGTGTGAGTGTTGTTCACTTTTTTAGTTGTTTTCGGTACTTTCACGCATTCAGTCATAGTGTCTCTCTGTCTCTTTCTCAGAGCATTATTATGACTATGACGAGCATTTATTATTATCTTTCGAATGCAACGGCTTCAACGCACTGATTGTAGATGTTATTATTATTATTACTACTACAGAATGAAAATGCAAGAACACACTCAGGATGTTTGCAATGATTCACACAGATAAATCCAAGTTAAGTCACAGTATCTCTGATTTTAAAACTAACCAACTTACTTGATAAGTTTTCTTTAGGAAATCAGGAGGTTGGAGTGTTTGAATAAGAGCAAGAGTGCAGCATGCAATATACATAGTAATAATAATAAGCCTGCAGAATATAGCAGAGTCAAGAGAGACAACTTATTGCATTCTACGCTGATTAGTTCATAGGTTGTTTGCAGTAGCACGGTGGCAAGCTACACGTAGAACGTCTATTCATTCAACATCATTTTCATCATATACCTATATGATTATACTTTCTTAGCCATTTTCCCTCATCTCAGCGTTAGTCATTGAAAGCTTCTACAGCATATCTACTTTTTTGCTGGAAACAAGTAAAGTGTGAGCAGAGAATTCTATTTTTAAAAAGATGGGCCAAAACCTATATTTAGCTTTATATCACCAAAGATTTGTTATGTAAAACTTTCTCATGACTTCGTATTAAAATATAAATATATGTGTGTATGTACTTGTCTTATTGCTTTTCGTTATTTCCTGTAAATTGAGAATATTTTTTTGTGAATCGTAGCACTCAAAAAAGTCACCAAAGTTCTCGATCGTTATGAAATATTTTTTATTCAAAATTTTTTAATAAAAAAATTATGCGTGCCAAACTACTCGATATTTGCAATAGTACACACACAATGAATAGAATTATTAAATATTCAAACTGATTCTTATTTTAAATTTCATTGAAAGCTCCAATAATTTTAAAATGCCATGAGCATATTAACTGAACCTGAATGAAGCTTTATACGTCAACATAGCATGTTTCCGTAATTTTTTACTCATTATTCTTAGTAGTGTATATTTATGAACGGCAAACAAATGTAATAATAAAACAGGTATACCTACACATCAAGAGGGTGTTTACTTTTCAATGAATATATTTATGCAAATGGCAGCATTTATTGATTTTTTCAATCAATCAGACATTTTTCTGGTGACTTCGTTTTCACAATATTACACTGTTCTGGCTCATTAAATTAACTTCAAATCCAACCAACGATGCTAATTTTCCTTTTTAAAATTCATAACTCATCATGATAATTTTCCTTGTCGATTCGAATGAATTTAAAAAGTCAAACAGTTCTATTGACTATTTAACCAAATATTGCCAACAGAAAGAGAAAGCATGTCAGTTGTCACGTTTTGCCCCCATGCTGGGATAATGCTAACCAAATTATCTATTAACGTTTTGAAAATAAAAAACTACCAAATAAGGTAGTTATGTAAAACACTAATACTTTTTACACGACTGCTTTCAACGGTAATCGTAATGAAGGTTTGCCTCAGCAAAAGCCTTACTACATTGACAACTGTCGTCACACAAGTTCTCCATGCCTCTAAAAAACACGATGTCACTTGCAGAATACCCAATGCTCACGAGTGTGAGCAAGCAGTGTAACAGCATATATTCATGCTTACCATTTGCCAACAAGTGTATGCTACTGATAAACAATGTTTATAGGTACGTTGATGAATATATACCTATATAGCATTCATGAAAACCCATTCAAAATAATATTGTGGAGGCGTAGGAAAGAATAATCTTTTTCCCCATCCTACTTGTTTCCGTGTAAGTTGAATGAATCCTTTCTTGTCCGTGAATGCCTTCAGTTGCGTGTGTGAGTGACATTTTAACAGAAAAAAACAGGCGCAACGCCAAGTCATGTAATTCAAAAATATCATGAATCACAGCAAAATTTGCACTATTTCAATTAAATGGTTCATTTTGTGCCTACATGCGCCGCGTTGGCTGAAGTTAAAAGTGCAAGTGACTTTTTAAAGGAAAAGTTAACAAAATTCTGGGATGCTGATTATTCATTATTACCCCCAATTTGTCTTATCTCATTAAATATTTCTACGACCCCATGTAGTAATTTCCAAGTTGACACATTAGGCCACAAGTTTCTTTTTATCAATGGTGTACCTCTTAATATATATGTCTACGCCTATCTACACATTCTTTCTTCCTTAACATACAATTAATCCTTCCTCTCCTTTCCCCTTATCAGAAACTCAATTTGACACACACTTTTTTATAATCTTTCACAAAAACACGTGAGATAACAAAGCAATTAAAAATGTCTCAAGAAAAGCACAAGCCGTATAATATTTTTATATGATTGTACAACTGGCACTGTTTGTTGAAAAACCACAAATTTCGAACAATGAACAACATACTCGTATATACACACTAACACAATGAAGCTTCACTCAAAGAAGACTAAACCGAGAGTGGAGGAAATGGACTGGAACAGAATGGCTAAAATACACACACACACACAAACACACACTCACTCAACTTGTGATGATGATATCTCACACAACTACTAAAGCTTGTATGTATATGACCAAAGGATTTATTCGTGTACAAAATTTGTTTAGCCATCCGAGGAGTAAATATCGGAAATATTTGCAAAATTGTTATACACCCTCCTCCCCTCCGTTCAGTGTTTATCTAAAGTAAACTGTGTTATACTCAAAAAATGAGGTAAGCAGTATAAGACCAGCCTTGTGCTTGTGTATAATAATAATAATAATTGACCACTCACTATTTCAAAAATGAGCATGCTCACGTAGGAAAATGGAAATGAAGCGGTGGTCTGTGTAATCCTTTTTCATTTGTTTCTTTCTACAACAAGAGAGTTCAATAGGCTATCATCAGCACTTACAATAACAAATCAGCCACCCAAGAAATAGATTACATAGTTAATAACCACAACACATGTAGGTAACTTTGACTCTTGCAATTATTTTGATCCTCTCTTTTTTTGCTCTGTATAAGACAGAAAATAGTACCCCTGTCTTAAGACTGTTATGTTGCTTATAATATGTAAAATTGAAAATTAGCTTTGGAAATACTACATAAAGCTTATATATTTTGTTTTTTATGGATAATGATTATCGCAAACCTTTTAAGAAAAAAGGTTTACATGTGTGTTTATACAGAGAAAACAAACTAGTCATCTTGACGAGTAAAGTTAAAAGTAATGTACACTTGTTTAACTTTTTAACATTGCGAATCTTTTCAAGTTTAAAACTGAATTCTTGATGCATTCTTTTTTTTACAACATTATGGTGTGTTTTTCTTGTATCAACTGAGCCGCCACATGCTTGCATATCCTTTTATTATACATATTTTCATATGAAAAAATTAATATAATCCCTGTACTACCAGAGAAGTAGGTACATGTAGGTAATAATAACATTACACACAGACTGTAAGTACACTGCGCTAATTTCGCGAGGGTGCACATGCACAATCATGTGGGAATTGCAATAATAATAAATTTAAAAAAATCTTTAATGCTCAGGTTTTTAATATGATATATCTTCTGCAAATATGCAAGATACATACATACCTATGTACTTATCGTCATATATACCATAATCTGGTCAAATACAACTCAAGTAGTATTATTATTGCAAATGGTGGGCTGTTCGCATATTTTTCAAGAATATAATAAAAATAATTTTATGCTTTTTATGCTGGTTATTAGCCTGCTGTCTGTCTATTGCTGAACGGTAGTAACAAGCAACATTATTACCCTCAACTATAAACAGTTCACACATGTGTGTCATGAGGTAATCAGTAGTTACGTAGTGAATCTTAATGGGCTACTAGCATTATACTAGTAGTAGTTGTGGCATTCGTTTCATCTGTCTGCCTGCAGGATACAGCAGAAACTGCATTCACGTAACAGGCAGAGAACCACTTAAAAGAAACAGTAGAGTTTATTGTTCGTTAAAAAATTGTTCGTATCGTGATGATGAGCTTTTCTGCTAGAAAACTTTTCGTTGCGATTGGTAAACATTTTTCAAGCTTCAGGCACACTGCTTTACTGCTGCTATGTTTATAACACCTTGAGGTTGTTTTCGTTTCAATGGTGTTTCATATGTACGTACTTCATTTATGTACACGCATTCATTCGAATTCGTACATGTGGATTAATAAGTGAGAGTGTTTTACTTACTCGGTATATTCATTCATTATGATGACTACAACAAGAAGATTTGCTGTACCAGTCGGCCTGCCTGGGACAGGGTGCGGGTGTACAAAAAAATCTTGTTCATCAATAGAATATTGAGTAAATGATGGCGCTACTACTCTACTGCTCTGGACTAATAGTCACCAGCAGCAGCATGATCCTCAAAAATAAAATAAACATTTGAGGGCAAGGAAGACCAGTCAGTTTTGACTATATATCTACATTATATAAACTAAAGCTTATTATTATGTGTACAATATTTTTTAAAAGATTTTGCACACCACTTACGAGTATGTTCCAATTTTTCCATGCACCACCATCGCTCTACGAACAAAAACTGCATATGTGTATGAGAGTTATAGATAACTACCTACGTATATAGGTACACACGTATATTATCTGCATACTCGGTTCAGACTCTAATTTAGTTACAGAAAAGTCACCTTACACAATATTATGTTCTAGCCCGTCGAAACCTTTTTCTGTGAAATTGACAGATGAATCATTAGTTGGTATTTATTTACATATATTTAAAGCACCAAACATGTCATTTCGTAGTATATTTGCTACGATAGTTTTGGTAAATTATTTTCAATATATCTATGTACCTTTGATTTTCACTGTAGATATGTATAGCAGCGCTTTGAATGTTTTTTTGTTTAATTTTGCTAAATATTTCCACACATCTTAACATGAGAATTTAGTATTCACCACGAAACATAATATGAATTATTAATAAGTTTTGTGGTTTGCAGTTTGAGTTTCATCGGGAGATTATTATGCAACAAAAATCCTTGACTTTTCGTGCTGTATTGTTTACTCATTGCGAGTTTAAATTGAGATTACACTGCAGAAATGTTCAACATGTGATTTCAATAGGTGGATGCATACGATGAGCAACGAGTGCTTCTTTATGTGCCTAATGCGCACGTTTTAAGAATAAACAAAAGAAATATATAATATATTATTGTATAACACTTGTACTCGTATACCCAAATTGTTGAAAGTTTTACATGTTGCAAAATAGAGTAGATAATATGTGTAGTAGTTACATACATGGTGTCACATTGACTTAATAATGAGTCTCTTCCAATTCAAAACTTTGATGTTAAAACGTATACACTGAATCAGAGGAGAGAAGACAACCTGAACATATTATTATTCTTCTTTTCTTCAAGCGTGTATGTAATTGATTTGAAGATGGTAAATAATGGTATTTACCTTTATGAAAATGTCAGTTATTATTATTTTTTTATTTTTATCTTTTAAACTAAATAGTTAATATTGGCTTTTGTGTTTACGCCAGGAAATGGGAAAGCTACTACACTGTCATTTTTTCAACGACTACGAAATAAATTGTAAATGCACCACAAATCTAATTACTCGCTTCCGAAAAGTATTTTCAGCCGGATCTTTATATAGTAAACAGTTCATCTAATGGGCATATGACACACAATTGAAGAAATAATTCTCTGAGAAATTATTGCTTTGTGTGGAAGATAATTACGGTGTGGCATTTCAAAACGGAAATTTGAAAACTTTACACAAAATGACTGTGTTTATGATTTTTCTTGTTCTATTTTCAATTACAGGAAAAGCTGCATTAAAGAAGATGTTGCATTATTTTTTAGCTGCACTATTGCAGTGTAATTTAATTTTTTTGTATATATATATTTTTTTTAATTTCCACACATCTTTTGATTTCTCTCAATAAGCTAATGCAGCACTATTTATAAACTATGATAACTTGTAGCTGTATGTAGAGATAGGTACATATATTTTTGACTTTAAAAAATTTTATTCCATGTCATTACAAAACTAAAAACTGTTTTCCGCATCAAGCAAGAAAGGCTTGCAAACAAGAAATAAATCAATATAAATGATAATATTCGTTTAATGATGGTAATCATCAGTCAAATCACTGATAATCATGCTCTCTAAATAATAATAATAATAATTTCCTTCCTAAATAATATAATACACCTCAAGGTAGTAATAATTTATAGTAGGTAATTGAGTGGAGAATGAAATAATTATTACTATTTGATGAAGTCAACGTGTATTGTAGCGTTAATAAAACATAACTTTGAATTCTTTCGAGTCACAACGCATGCTATGTAGTAATCATGATTTTTTTTACTTTCATTTAAACTTTTATATACATACATACCTACACCAAGTAAATTGAGGGGAAACCAGTTGTTGTGTATGTATGCTGCAGAAAGCGTTTTTATATTTCTTGTACTACATAAGAATTAATGTAATAGTGCATTGGTTAATAATATTATAGAAATCTTGAACATCTTCGAACAGTCTCGCAAAAATGTCTTTTGATAGCAAGGAATACATGCACTAACATGTATTATTATTGCACAAATTAGTTTACCTGTATGTATGAGTATACGTGGTTTTACTAATATATAGATTATATATACCTATACCAAATTATATAGTACCTACATATATAAGGTTTATACTGACTTGTGAGTGAGTGTGTAGAAATGTTGGAGACAAAAATGCACATGAGTCACGATCCTCTTGGGTATAGAGATTTAAGAAACTAGTGTAGTGTATGGGTATGCATTTCATCGCAAATGAAACAAGAGGAAGAGCATTGGACTTGTAAAACTTGCTGTGTAGATATGAATGCATTGATGATGATAAAAAAATTTCTTGTTATATGATTATTCTTTGATTCCATTTTCTTGCCTCTGGCTCTGATGCACTTCATCGTGTCAATAAGCAAGTGAGAACAAGCAACATTTTAAAGTATAAAATATATGTTACAAGCTATAATACGAAACTGTACATTGTGCTATAATAAAAAAAACAGTCTTGAAGCTAAATATGCACAAATTAGTAGTACGAACATTTGAATGCTTGATACTAGAACAAAAACCATTTTTTTGTATTTTAGGTGAATATTAATATGCCGTAATAAGTATGCATGTACACACTATACTACTCTAATCAAAAATTCTGATGAATCAAAAGGATTGTTATGCAAGCGATAAATGAATCCTGTGTTAAAAGTAGCAAAAAAACTTGTTCATGTCAAGTCAAAGGCATACTGCCCAACAGCAATTTTTTTGTTTTCAAGAAATTCTTTAAGCCAAACAAGTGTAAAATCATGTTCGCGTGATCGCTCGCCGCATTTGCTGGATAAAACAGTGTTTTTGAAAGCATTGTTCATTTTGTTCATTTTATAGTAAAAATTTTTTTTAAAGCCCAGACACGTAACTGTTATTAGTACAAGCACAAATCTACTACTTACAAAAGCATTACTTATTAAAGCGTAAAATAGAGAGTTAGATAATTAACTCAAGGCAAACCTTTTTCAATTAAATTATCAGAAGAGTTAGTTGCGGCGTTAAAGAAATCAGCATCCAACAAGTCGTCAAGTTCAGCGATAATGTCCCCAAGCAGTGAAGATGAAACCCCGGTAATCATCCCTTTCCCTTTTGCTTTTCTAGAAATAGCACCATTGACATTGGACGCTGCTGTTGTTGCTGCTGCTGCTCCATTTGAAACTTGCTTCTGTTTCCCATTATTTGTCTCCAATGAAGAAGTCTTTACTGTGATGTGTGACATATGCTTCATTTTCCCATTACCCACGCCATCATCATCACCACCACCAACACCATCACCAGCAATAGCATCCACCACAGGCAGTGCAGAAGTGGCTACATACAGAGATGATTGAAAAAAATGGAACCATACCGAAAATGACATGGGCCATCACCATTTTCCAATCAAGATTAATAATAAAAAACGCCAGGAAAAGAGGCACAAAATTATTAGTCAGTCAGAAATAGAGAAAAAGATAAATATATATATAGAGTAAAATATTTATAGAGAAAGAAGAGAGTGTGCATAATCAAGCGAGAAAATAATAAAAAAAACTTCGATACACAAAAATATGTGTACTGTTTTTGTAAAGTTAGTCCCTATCGCTTGCTATTGTTGATATGTATATTATTATTATTATGTACAGAGTAATCCCAGAGGCTTTTTTTAAAATGTATCTTTCAGCAAGCATATTAGAATAAATTACCTTTGTCAACAGGATCTTACCACTTTTCCTCGATTTATCTTTTCCTTCTTCAGACTTGGAAGGACTTGACTTCTTTTTCGATTTATCACTTTTCTTTTTCTCCTTTTTCTCTGTCTTTGTTACCCCAGCAGTAGTAGATGCAGTTGCTACCGATGGTGCAGATGTGACCGGCACAATATTGGAATCGTCCAGCACAGCAGGATCACCACTTGAAGCAAGTTGCGATGTAGATAATGAGGTGGCTGCAACAGTTTGATCATTTCCAGATGAGACCGGAGCTAAACTTGAACTACCTGTAATGCAACAATGATCATTCTCTTCACAATATGACTTTTTTAACGGCATGAAAATAAAAAAAATAATATAGATTATATAGCAAATGGAACGGGCTGAACATTTTTTACACGTTTCAAATATCCTTGCATTTACTTTCATCTATCTATCTATATTACATTTCTTTCAAAGTGACATGGATTTTGAGTTGGGAGAAATTGGTAGAATTGCGAATCTAATTAGATGAATGTCACAAAATGTAACATAACTTTACTGACACAAATCACCGTGTCATCATCATTATTGTTTCTCTGTCCATGAAAAAAAAATACTGCCCACGTTGACTGCCTTGATTATGATTCTCTTTCAACAGCAGCGCAACTTCTAAAGTATGGATGGATTGTAATTTAAACAAGCTATTGTTAGTGAGTGTAACGACAGAGCTAATTAAAATTCCAATTCAGTGAACCATCAAAAAAATCTCTGCCTCTCTGGTGGATGGGAGCATGGAGTCAAATTATCTTTGAAGTGTAGCAATCAAGGAAATTAAATTGGGCTGTGGATGTCGGGAATACATATGCATGAGCATATGAAAACTCATAAGGATTAGTAGAGTAGTAACATTACTAATGTTACATTAGCTTGCAAATCAGTGTAAAATGTAACAATACAAAATCAATGATTCCACAGTCATTGTGACAAGGTGTATACGTTTAATTCCAAATTGCATAAATGGGTAAATTGCTCAGACCAGCCTAGATTGCCCAACAATCAAACAACTGGTCCGCCTACTTCCAAAAAATAATGCGTGAAGATATATATTTCTACATGGCATTGACTAGAATATTTAGTATACCAACCAGTGTGACTTACATATTATCCCCTTTTGTCTGCCCTGGTTTCATGTTACGCATTTTTGCCAACAAAATTCTGTCAATCATTCATT
Organism: Sinhomidia bicolor; assembly: GCA_027743785.1. Lineage (NCBI taxonomy): Eukaryota > Metazoa > Arthropoda > Collembola > Entomobryomorpha > Entomobryidae > Sinhomidia > Sinhomidia bicolor. Next base: position 13,204 of record JAHZMT010002604.1, read on the forward strand.
AACTCACTGTTAGTATCATGTTTACGTGTTATATCAACGTTTCACTAAATACAAATAAAATTTGCTGTTCATGCCAGATATCAAAATTCCTTTTTAAAAATCCATTCAAATGTTTCATTAGCAGAAAGGAACAGCAGCAACATTGTAATTTTTATAGTATCAATTATACCTTGATGACAACGGAAATACGGGTTATTAATAAGTGACAAGAGTTACAACATCTCATTGTCTAAAGTATTATTGCGTTGTATACATTATGTACTTTGAAGTTTAAACCAATATTGCAAACATTATATTAGAGTTTATAAATTTAACGTTCAGAATTTTATTAACAAAAGCTCCTCTAGTTTCAAATGCTAAACACATAGTGTATAACATTATTACACACAATGACCAAACTGAAAATCAGAATGGTATCTGTGCCACAACATCTCTACAAAATAAAAGCAGAAAGTATTCTCCACGATATTTTCTGTAATCATGCCATTAGTTTTTTCCGTCTTTTACAATTATTATTATTACTACCCACATTAGTTGCTCGTTTTTCCGAAGATTGATGATTGCAAACATTAAACGTGATACGAAAAAAACGACGCACAAACTAGTCATTGGCACTGGCCTTTATAGTATCGATTCTTAACGAGACGAGAATAACATGAGCCAGAAGGCTATCTTCTATTTACACTTGCCGGTCAATGAGAAACCTAGTTTCTTTTGTAAAAAAAAGTCGACCACCACTACTGCTACTTCCTTTCTAACAAGAGTAGCCATAACACAATCAAAGTCATTTTCGATTTCCTTGAAATATTACACATAGAAAACGTCGTAGTATACACGAGCGAGTACTGGTGGTGGTGGTACATTATTATTCCGGAGATATCTCATTATTACTATTATTATTACGCACTTTCCTCGGATACACATCTTTTCTTTGGCAGTGTATAAGAAAACACACTGTTCTAGTTTTTAAAATGTTTACGCATTTGGGTAATTTGTTACCAACTGCTGTTCAAGAAGAGATAAACAAAAAATGGGATTTGAAAGCATGGCATCAGATACCAAAACAAAGATATCAATCACACTGGGATAATGGATAGTTGTAAAAAGGTGGTATTCAAAATTCACATAAATTTGATGATTACTGTGCTTACCAATATGGAAAAGTAAAATGGAAAGACGATGAGCAAGTGACTCCCTTAAAAAATTATCCAAGGGTTATTATTATTACGGTTATAACTATTAGTACAAAAAAACCAATGATGCCTATCTTATACTATACTTTATTTAAAAAAAAGAGATATACACTGTAAGGATTACACTGCAAAAAAGGTGAGTAGGAGTGCTATTTTATTTGTCATATTAAAAATTTAATGTAGCAGATGAAAGTTGATAGTCAACTCCGTAAATGGAGCTGGAAATTCAGAGCATGCACGAAACCCCGGTACTTACTGTCAATAATAATAATATTTTAGGGAGCAAGTTTGAAGAGGTGATTCAAACACATTAATTTTAAAACTGGTAATATTCAGCAAAAAAATAACTTTCGAATGTCTCGCCTACTTGTGCAGTAACAACATGGCATATCACATCAGGGCATTTTATTTTTTATTATTATTATTATTTTCTTTGAAAAGGTAAATACCAGGTATACTTTTTGTCACGTATATTTAATAATTTATGTTTATGCGTTACAGCTATAAAAATGCGGAACATGCTGGCTCTCTGGCTATATACACATAAAAATTTTTTTGAATTTTGAATAGTGGGATTTTTAAATAGAGATTGTTCGTGTTACCTGGTTTGAATTTTTTGTGACTTATTTACATCTGGATTTCAATCTTCTAAACAGGGCAGTCATGCAGGCAGGGGAAATAATAATTAAAATGAATAGAAGCCACACTATACGCAATATAATGAATGTGTTCCTTTTTTAAGAAAATCTTTTTGTACTTTTTCAAACAGAAATGGGAAAAACTGTGAAAATTATCTGCTAAACTAATCTCGTATTTTTATCACATCTTATTCACAGTCTCATTAAACGTGTCATCAAAGCGAAGAAAAAAAGCCTTTCTGTCTTGTCATGAAAAACAACAGCAAACTAAATATATATTATCATCATTATTATCTTTGAGGTGGAGTCCACCTTAAAGTCTGTTTGAGCAATAGCACAAGAACTTGCCAGTTAGTTGTGTGCTATGCACAAGTACAATGGGCATAATATGATGTTGTACAAATACTGTGTGCTACTCTGTCACTTCAATTTCAGTAATGAGCACATTACGAGGAAGTTATTACGTAAAGGAAGGTCAAAACATGAAATTTCTAAAAATGACGGTTTCCGGCTCTCTTGCGTCTTATAAAAAAATAGGCAGAAGCAAGCTGAGCAGTCTCAGTCTGTGGATGTACACCTCTTTTATTTCTGTACAAAAAGATTCTTATGTTTTTTATTGAGCACTGCACTGCCAGCGGTTACTTGTTGAAATTGCACCAAAGTTTATTTTGAAAGTTACACAATTTTATTACGGATGCTATGTTGTGTGTAGCATATATAGTATGGCATATGTAAGCATACTGCACAGAACATGACACGCTTCTTGCTTTTCAAGATTGTGAATCGTGCAGCCGGAATGATGATGATGTCTATGATTTTGCTTCGGTTATTGTGGCCTTTGCAAACGACAATGCTGTGAAATACCCTATTATTTTTGTCGGAAAATGACTAATACACATATATACATTTATATACACTCTTGCTGAACAAGAATGGAATAAGAAAAATTGCAAAAAAATAAGTTAGAAAAGGTGGGTTATAATTTATATTTTTTATAAAAGGAATGTAAAAATTCACATAAAATTATTACAAAGAATCTTCCCAAAAAGTCAAAAACATTCCATATATCGTTTAATCAAACAATGGCCACCACCAGGACGAAGCTTAGAGAGAGAGGCAACAAAACAGAAAAATGAAATAAAATGCGCCAAGTTCATAAGTCACATTTAACTTTTGTCGTTGTATGCCTATAATTTTCAAAGTGCATATGACTATATAGAGAGAGTGGCATACTCGTATAGCCCAACTCTTGGCTGTGTGTGATGATGCAATGTGAGAGATACTCAACAAGAAAGGACGCACATGTCCACTCGACGGCAGCAGATAATGACTTCTCGCTCAGCAAGTAATTGTCAGTTTTGAGGAGGATGAGGATGCACAGGTAATTGAGCTCATCTCAGCATGCAATAGAAGTACTCTTCATTTTTTTCGCCCAAAAAGAAGTACAGTAGTGTTTTTTTTCTATCTAAATGATTTCATGCGACAAGAAGAATGACACTTTTTCTTGCAAGAAAGATTTCCTCTGTGTTGTACAAAGAGTCACAGAAAACATCAAGTTTTCCTGTTTGGTCTAGTTGTAAAAATCTTCTTTGGCTCGTCGTCGCTCAATATTACGCTTTTTTCATTATGCGCGATGCTTCCCTCTATCTCTTTCCGTCTCTCCTCGGTACATTCATGCCCTCATAATTTTGCCAAATGTCAACCGTTAAAAACGTAAAACAAGTCAGATGGGCCCAACACTTCCATATTCATATTTAAGCGTGGTGTGCACTAACGGTTGTAAATTGTAAAAGAAAAAGGGACAAGACAGCTTTGTCTATAACAAACAAGCTTATAACCTAGTGGAGTGACCGTAAATACAGCCAACTTTGAGCATATGTGTATGCACATTGCACACACACACACACTTACTAGTTTCATCCTCCTCACATTCGAAAGAACAATTTAGCGTCAGTGTTTTTCAAAGGAGGCCGACAAAAGAATGTTTTGTACAAGTAGTTAGTGCACGATTTGGACAGAGAGATACGCATAATATGCATGTACAGAAAAAAGAACACGCACCCTAATGAAAGCTATGTGTCGCTCAATACGTCTCATTTCCTCTTTCTCTAGTCTTCCATGCCTGTCGTCCGATTTTTTAATATAAATGATGGGCAGAGTGTAATTGGGAAAGTTATATTCAAATAATACATATATGTATATATTGGCTATTATACTTAAACATGTGCATTCTTTAATAAAACATCTTTGTTAAACCGTAAAAGACTATGAATCTTTCTACTGCCTGGAAAACGACAGGCGACTAGGTATGCAAGAGTGCCTATATATTCAGAATTATTATTGTTAGTGCTTCACAGGAAGCTTCATCATTGCTATTGTACTCGATGGTATTTGAGACACTAACAAAGGAGCATCCATATAATATGATGATAACCACATGCTGTGATATTTTGCTGAGAGTACAAGTTGTGGGAGTTGAGCCGCTTCCGAGTGTATATAAAAACTAACCAAATTGCCACTGTAGGTAATTTATGGAGAAGCTAATGCTCCCATCCCTCCACTATCTTTCGTTTACTTTCTTTCCTTTTTCTCCAAATGGGTTTCTCCTGACAAAAGAATATAAAAACGCAGCAGCAGCAGCAGTCACCGCCACCACTTTAACTACTAAAGCGTGTATCAAAAAGAAAGTCGTATTTTTTACTTGGAGGCTTTTATAATGTGTTTTTTTTTCTTTGATTTTGGGTTCAGATCATTCAATAAGAATAATGTACAGGTTGTTAAACATGTAAATCAGTCATGCGTGTAAAATGTCAATTTTAGTAGAATTTTACTGCTCCAATCTACAGGTTTCTGCTTGAATGTTTCAGTAAAAAAATATCACCATTTTCTGCACACTGACGCATTTTTATTAAACATTTGGCTTTATGTCGATTTGATTTCAGGGTGATATCAATGATACGTAAACTTAAATTCGACAGAAAAAATGTTTACTTAGCCGAAAGCAAATTAATGTTATTACAACTATTATAACATTACATTTGTCGACTTGCATTTTATAAATATTATCATAATATTAGAATAGAAGCGTGTATATGAGCTGAATGTACAGGGACATTTACACGCTTTGTTCATTTACCATTGACTTTTATAGGCTATACAAACATATAAACTCTATTTGTAAACTGTATAAATGTATGTAAGGATATATAGAAAAAGTATACTTGAGCACGTTGCATGTAAGTCTGTCTGGATGAAATCAAGAATGAAGGAAACGGAACCCATTTCAATCAAACCAAAAATAAACACATGAACAAGCACTATTGGTTAACTTTGCAATAGAGAGGGTGTAAATATTATGTTATGATTGGCACACCACGCCAAATCCAAAGTCAAAATATTATTTAATCTGTACTCTTGCGTGCAGTTATAAAGCAGAGTTACCCCAAAAAAGTTGAAATTGATTGAAAAGGAATAAAAAAAATACACAGGCTTGTTATCGAAAAAAAACTCATATCAAAGTAAAGGTTTATTTATGTATCTTTTTGCACACTGTTCTATTTGAGGAAACTGATTTTCTTTTATTCCATCATCAGCAGCAATTGTTAGTCCATCATGTTCTTTTTAGGTTGGTTCAATACTATGTACAATGAAAAATATTTATGAGGAGGCATGCATTTTCAGAAGATAAATTGCACATAGTGCATAGGTATTTAAGGTTATTTATGAAAGATTGATAAACTCATGCCAATTAATCAATCCTTATCTTCACACGTAGGTTTACCCAAAAAAATATATATAACTTTTTATTCACCTTAACCATAACATTACATTTTATAATACAGCAAGGCATGATGATGGTTATTATTATTTTCATACTCACCCAAATCTGGCTCACTTGTACTTGTCGATGCTCCTTTATCCCGTTTTTTGGAGGACTTCCTCTTGAGCCTCAACGAGTGAAAGACTTTTAGCATTTTTTTTTGAAAAAATTGTTAACTTTATAAGACAACACTCTCAACAACAGTAAATGGAAAACCAATCAGCAAAAAAGTGCCATAAAATAAATTACTCAAATTAGCAGCACACGTCTTATTAATTGAAGTACAACACACAGGACAACAAAAACAGAGTTTCTCATTATCTCTCTCTCTCGTGTATACTCAAAACGCTGGTACTCTAGCAGCAGTGCAGTAAGTACATCGTACAACCTTCCGTCAGTCAACCTTACTGATTTCAAGGGTGTTTCTGCTAGTGAAATCTAATGAG
>JAHZMT010002605.1:0-33463 GCA_027743785.1 Sinhomidia bicolor
CTAAATAGGTACAATCGTATCTTTTATCCCACATCAAATTTTTAAAGTTTCGGTTTCTATTTGAACAAAATGGAGTAGCAATTGGGATTCAGGTACTTTTGCATAGCCTTAAGTGGATCGAGATACTTTAGTAATAAATTGAATTCAGGTACTTTAACTATCTGGTATTATTATTATATCCTGTTTTAATACAATGCACGCCCATACTATTATATGGTTTTCCAGCGGAAAGGAAATGTTTTATCGACATAAATATCGTCGTTATCTTAAAATTAAAAATATACCTTCTCACAGTCAATAGACCATTTGAAAATGACGTTACTATCATTTAGTTAAAATTACATTAGCCTCTTCTACATATATGCTCATTGTAAAGTATCTTTACAACATTGTCTGATATGATTGGGGAAAAATAAGATTCGTTGTCTACTACAGAAACAATGAGACTGTGGAGTAAATGCACATGGTCAATGGTATGGCATAAAGTAAAGGTGGATGCTATCTTTTTTTCTCAAATTGCTACTCAATATACAATGTTGTATAACCGGCGTCACCTGCCACTCACGCTAATTAACGTAAACATTTTACAGTTTCATATTTCTAATATTTAATATTTAAATGTATTTATGCAGTTGTCTATTTTCTCTGGTGGGGTATTTATCACCACTTATCCCCTTTAAACGCGAAGGCGTGGCTGAATAGCTCATGAATAGTCATAGAGTCACACCACCTCGGAAAATACATACGTACGCAAGTGGTGGTACACGTAACTAACATAACGTAACATTTAGTAGAAGGAAAACAATTCTTCAAAAACAATTTTCTTTTTATGAAGTCATTGAAGTGTATGGAAATTGGAAATCATCGTAGTTTCACTCAGAAAAGAATGAATACGCATAGTAAATTTTTGTAGAATATTACGAAACTTTCATCTTTGTCAGTTGTTTTGGTGGTCTGACTAAAAAAAGTTTGTGTGCTTACAAGTTGCTCTGTATCATTAAAAATTGTATTTTTTATTGCATAAGTAGAACTATACACGTTTTATGCATAAATACATTATAATAATATAGTTGACTATCAATGAATGTCTAAGAAAATTTCGGTATCGCACATTGCTCTTCTGTACAGGCATAACAACTTGGCAAATGTTCTTATTTTTAGTTCGTCAACGACAAGAAACTCTCTGCCTGCACTCGATGCTATCGGCAAAATCGCTACTATTGTGCACACACCGCTCCTAATGCTATTGTAAAGAAGCAAAAAAAACAAGCACCAAAGAGAAAAATAAGGAAGGTAGCAGCAGCAGCGGTTGATAGTAGTAAATGTTGAAAGTCAGTAGAGAAAGATAGAGAGGAAAAACTCGTGTGTTGATTACGACTACATTGCTTCTCCGTCGGTTTTTGCCAGTAGTCGGTGGAGGATTATGATGATGATAATAATGACGATGTCGACGACTGAGCAGAGTAGGTACAGACTGACTGGTTGGTTGACTATTAGCACTATGAAAAGTATATAGTATATTATTTTATAAGTTGTAAAAGTACAAGTACAATGCAGCGTATGAGATATAGAGGTGGAAAATCAAGAATCATCATGCCAAACCAATGGATAATAATTTTCTCTTTCTTGTATGCTAAATAATAAAATAACCTCTGTAAGTGTATCTATATGCAGATTGCTATATTTCTCCATAATCATCATTATAATGGCATTGCATTGATATTACAAATAGCAGACATATGAACATAAAATCATATAATAGTATATTATTATATTGTACATGCTTATGCATATAATATGCCCTTTCTCGGCCCAGAACAATACAAAAGGGATGTAAAAAAAGGAGAAGAGTGTGATGGAATGGAATAGCAAATGAAGATGATAAAAAGACCAGCAGGGCATCAGTACATCTGTATTTGTAGCTTTTCTCACTAGACTAGTAGTGCTTTTCCTCAGTCACACAAAGAGATCGGCTGACTGCCTTCTCTTGTGAATTTAGTTCCTCGTCTCTCCTCTCGAACAATTTTTTTTGCTATATTTCGAACAAAAAAATTATATTGAAATTAGCTTTTGAAAAATTGGGAGATTTATCGTGCAATATAGCTAAACTAATTCCTTCAACGTTCCACGGACAATTGGCATTGTTTGCAATAAAATTTTGTAAGTTTTTTTAAAGCAAAAACTCTATTCTTACTCTTTGCTCATGTCATTAAAGTATTTTTTTCTTCTTTTCTTTCGGCAACAATATCATTACACATATCAACATGACACGTTTTTAATGGAGATACGCACATTATATTTTCATTCGCTAGGTTGCACGCTACATGGTTGATACTTGATGTACAATTGTACAGTGAAAAGAACTCGTGCAAGATAGGTTCAAATTCTGTTTTGAACATTCATTGAAATGTAAGAGATAAGCAGTGAAGCAGTACTAGCAAAAAAGGTTATAAAAAAATTCAAGTACTACTGCTTGGATAGGGACAAGTGTTTGCTTTCATCTCATTTTGAGAGCTCCATATTAATTTTATTTGATTTCATACGACTTTACATGCTCGTGGTATACAGCATGCTAGTGGAAAGGCAAACGTGCTTTTCTATAAAAGAAAATTCGACTGATTTCCTTCATGCCATTAGGTAATAATGTTATCCATGTTGCATCGTCCTTCATTTTGCAGGTTTATCGTGCGGTTTAGTGATTGCAGCTGTCATTGATTTTTTTTACTCTCTTGGAAATTGTTATAATAACAAAGAATAGGCCATTCTTCATTCATTCATTCTCTAGTACTTGCAGTGATACTTGTGCAGCAGAGGTTACTACGACAGGGGAAACAGATAGGACAGGATTGATTGTCTTTTGATCTTTGGTAAGTTAAAGTTGCAGGAGTGTTCATTTTTAGTATGCGTAGCAGTAAAAGGAACAAAAAAACCGGACAAATGCGGTGCGTAGTGGACACTACTACCATCATCTTTTTCACACGCTCTCTTTCCTTACTGCTTTGGTTTGTATCGGAATGAATGCTAGCAAGCAGGTCGTCCGCGTTCCATACATCAATCAAGCATCATAATGTGCTGGCAGACAGCAGATAATTATTATTTAGTGAGAATATGATAAAAAAACATAGTTAGGTATTCATATATTTATTTTTAAATCATTACGCATACAAATTAGAGTAAATTTGAGGTTTCTCTCACGTTTGTACAAAATTACTATACATAATATATGGGTTAAAGATTAAAGAGATAAGAAATACGAATAATAAAAATTAGTTGGGTACAAAAAGGCTGAAATGAAAACCGTGTATACAAGAAGACCATGAACTTGGTATCAAAATGATCGCAAGACACGCAAAATTTTCTTATAATAAAAACTAATTTTACTTGAAGGTTTGATTTGATCAGACGTAAAATGTTTGTTGCAGGCATATCCACATTTTGCTAACTGCAAAGCCAGAGGATTCCATTGGTGCATTGGGACGTGTCTAGTCAATAGTATTATTTCTCCAAGGAGAATATTCAAATCGACAATCATTGAAAGAAGCAGTTCTCAGAGAAAAAGAAGGCTTTCAACTTACAGTATCCAACAAGTCAATAAAATCGACAACAGTAAATTTCATTTCGACAAACAAACATATTTAAATAAGCAGTAAAAAACAACATTTAAATAGTCCATCAAGATGTACTCAATGATGCTGACAAAGTTTACACCAGGGATGAGTAACGGAGCTGCTGCAGCAGCCCTTACTCGACTTCTTCAAGGTACCACCGCACCTGTAACGTCCAGATCCATGTCTTCTGAGGCTGGATCTGCAGCAGGTCCCAGTCATAAGTTTAATTAACACTTGCCCATATTTTTTACTTTCATCTTTATTACATGCAAATCCATCAGTTCACAGTTGACCTTAATTTTAAATTTTTCTTTGCAGAATATTATGAAGGTAGGAATGCAATACAATCTGGGATTGGATCTTCGCTCTGCAGCTTATGTCCATTCTATTGAAAAGATTTTCAAAACTTACGCAGATCAAGGGTTGGCGTTCTAAATAAATGTTGTCTCTTAATAAAAATTTAAAAAAAGTACCATAAACATATATGGAATTTGATAAAATAGTGGTGTTGTTTGTTGCATTTTTCTGTAACTTCCTGTTGCTAATTACTCTTATTCTGTATTACATTTTTTTGAATTGTATTGAAACATATTGCATTTTGTCGAGATCTATTTTGGTGTTCAAAAAACTACTAAACCCCAATCAGTCAATTAAAAGCAAAAATGTGTGCGTATAAAAGGTTTTTTGAGCTCCAGTACAACAAAAAGAGAAATGCAAACTTGAAAATGAGTTTTTATGCGAAATTATTGTTTAAAATGATCATTACAAAAATACTGTTCATACATTTGCAATGAAATCTACTTAATTTATTGATATTTAAATTACCAGTTGTGATTGTGCGATTCTCGTCGTTGAAAACAGTAAAAACTTTGTAGTAAAAATAAAGTGAATGAACGGGTTGTAGTAGCGAAGAAAAATATTTGAAAATTAACTGCTCAACCAGCTTTTTTTATTTATCACATGATTTTGCTCATAAATTTTTTGACATTGTAATTCCAAAAAATATCATTTTTTTAATAATTGAAGAAGAATAATTCATTACTTTTTTTTACTTTTTTTGGAAAAAAAGTAAAACTTTTAAATACATATTATATATATTTATATGGCTGGAATCATTTCCAATTCGACAAGAAGTGGCAAATGATCTGAAGGAATACACGGATGCGGAGCTCCTACCACATTATGCTGTACTAACCACGATGGATCCAAGGGTCCTAGCAAGCCTAAAGGTCGAAGTCCTTTTACTGAGTGGAAAATGTAATCAATTACACCTTGGAAATCTAGAGTGTAGTTTGTAAATGGCATTGTGCACGGTGAATAAACAGATTTGACGTTAAAATCATGTTGAAATTCTTCTGCAGATTTCAAAGCACTGCTGTCTTCTCTGTCAGTCTGTTCATCTTTCTTGACGTTTAGCTCGTTTTCGGCAAAATTATTTTCCTTTTCGGCAAAGTTAACGTTTCTGCATTTTTCAATGTAACCTTCATAGCTCAGGCCCTTAAAGTCTGGATGGGAAGTGCTGATGGCTCCACTCTGCATAAATTCAACAACACCGCTTTGGGGCAAACTGTTAAAGTCCCCACATACAAGAAGGTTAACTTTATCCAATGGACTGTTTTGCTGATTATTTGAGAATGAGTATAAAGTCGAGGATCCAGAGGATGATGATGAACCGGATCGGGCGTTGTATGAGTACCCTTTGCTTGTAGTTCTTGACAGATTGCTTGTAGTAGCTTCCTCCTCTGATAGGTCAAAATTCTCTGTAATTTTCTTCAATTCCTGCATCAGCATCATCGTCTGAACCAGCTTGACATCGCAATAGTTTGGATCCCAGTGTATATGACAGGTGCATACTAAAAGCGGTCGTGGTCTAGGGGTTACTAGTCCACGTAAACCTTTTGCGTATTCAGAATCAATTTTCGTTTCAAACAATGCAGCTAGTGCAATATTATCTATAGAAATTATTCAAACACTATATGTTTAGTTTTATGGACACTCCCAATGCAAAAAATTGTAGGAAAGTAGGGGAAAATAATTATAGTGTTTTTGACATGCTACCTGCCTTTAGTTTGAACTCGGTTTAGCATTTCCTTTGAACATTGTGCCGCCCTGGCCGCATTTGCAATTGCCACTTGGCTAAACTCAATCAAGTGCTCGCTCATAAGACGAAACTTGCTTGTTTTGTAAAATATAGCACATCCATCAACCAACTTTCTTTTTGATTCAACCATGGTTCTGGCCCTCGATTTGGCGGCAAATATTCCTGAATATCCTAGAATCTGAAGTTGTGGTAAGAAAAAGTTGTAGTATTGATCAGTCTCCATTTCTTGAAGAGATATAATATCTGCAGCGTAATGAACAAGTTCTTGAAGTATAGCTTTCCGACGATAATTCCAATCCAGGGCCCAACTCGGACAATAGCTGTACATTGCGTGGGTGGCATACCGAGAGCATAGGATATTATAGCAGAGAACGGTAAAGCAGGTTCTCTTGTGTTTGTGGTGAGCCAACTGAACCCATGGTCGAGGTGGTGGATCCTGTTGAACTTGCTGATATCTTTGAGTATGCTGACCTTGTCCACTTGCAAGAAAGTTATTTTCATTATTACCATGTCCTAAATATTGCTGCTGTTGATGTGTTTCTGCTGCAACAGTTGTTGAAGGATGTGGTGGAGAGGACGATTGCGATAAATATCCATACCCGTTTTGGAACGAGGAGCAGTATGAAAGTCCATTATGATTGTTATTATTATAGTACTGACATTGGTTATGGTAATGATTTTGATGGGAATGCTGATGGTGGTACGACTTGGATCTCGAATTATTCCTGTGAGGATGATGATGGAAATGGTGTGGTGGTGGAGGAGGATTTCCTGAGCTTCTACTGCCGCATGCTCCTATCGCGTCTCTCGAATTTCTTCGAACCATCATTGTCTTACAATCAGCCATATAAAATTTGAAAGAATATTTCTAGCTTATAGTTTGTTTATTCGTTTTGCTCTTAATTATACTTTTCCTATGAAAAATGTAATTTTCCTTTTTGTTTTGAAAATCATCTAGCTAGGAAAAGCTTTTCTATTTTATAATTCCCTTTTCTTTAAGTTTTCGTTGATAAGACTCGGGAGATAACTGTGAAACATACCCACTAAAAACTTTGTTTTTTGTACATTTTATCATTTTATAAATTTTTATTGGGGTTTTCAAAGATTTTGTTTCTATTAATTTCTAAGGTGTATCCTAAAAAAAATTAGGCTGGTCCTTTTATTAAAAATACCACCCAAAGCATCCTTTTGCTTGTAGGCGTAGGGAAGGCATGTATGTAATCACCAACAGAAAAATACATTTACAAGATTGTGATTTTTTTTTGTATTTTGTTTACAAACTTGCCTAAAGTACAGTTTTGTGTAATAAAAAATATAAAGAATATTTTTCAAAAGTTTCTGGGTAACCGTGAAATGTTTATATATGCAAAAAAGTGTAAACACATCATTCATATAGCATAATATGCCATAATTCCACTACTGTGCACCATTATTTTCATCTCCTATATACTTGCACGCACTCACACACACACGCACGTATACATACAACATGGTTGACACGTGAAATTGTATTACATAGCAAAAGTTTGCTCCTTTTTTGCAATGATTAGCCAGAAAACAACGCAATTAGTCTTCCATCATCATCCGCTAGACAAAACAACATATTTTACACGCCTGTCATCATTCCTATTTTTCTCTTTTGTGTATTAGATATTATTATTATTACTATGTAGATACATGTTTCTCTCCTCTGTTCTCCTCATTTTTTCTATATCTCGTGAAGGTAGGTACTGGTAGTAGGGAATGAAATGAATACAGTAGGTTAAATATAGCCCATTACACACTACCATTAACAGCAACAAAGGAAATGACAAAGTGACGTTGTTCATACGAAATGACAAGCAGTGTAGTGTAAGCATCTATAACATCAAAGCTCACTCTTCTCCTCTCTCTCTTCACTTCTGCGTAACAATAAAGAGGTAGCAACAATGCCATTATTTTTTTTAAAAAAAGCCACACCACTCTGAAGCGATAAGAATAACGAGATACTAATACCACTCAAGAGACAGAGAGAAAAAAGAATGACATCGAGAGAGAGAGAGAGAGAGAAACGACGTCTTTTTAACTAAACACCATTATTATTTATATTCCTCTTTCTCATCCCCATCATCATTAACAAAAGAGCAATTCAAGCGGAGAAAAAAGTATATAAATGCTTAATGACATGTGACGATCTTCTTTCTGTGCGCTGTGTGTGTAGGCACTATTATTATTATTTTGTAGGAAGAAGAAAAAGTGTCATGTCATATTCAAAGGGGCATTATGATATGAACTTATAGCGTGATGATGACAAAGTGACAATCAAATCAAAGCAGTGTAGCACGACTAGATACTTTTTAAAACAGGATGGTTAAGGGATGTACCCTTGTACTTTACTTGAGCTTATGTTGCGAACAAGCAAAAAAATCGAGTTTTTTCTTCTTCAGATGCAGTTTGCCTGCATCATCATCATAATGCTCCTTGTCGTCGTCGTCAGTAAAAGGTGTGAGCAAGTAAATAGACAGAGAGCAACCGAACAAAAAGGAAAAAAAAGTAAGTCAGTAAGTAAGTAAAGTAAGACTTTTTCATGTGCAAAAAAGCATGAGATTCACAAAAGGCAGTAATAATAATAATAATAAGTCTACTCATTCGCTTCAGTAGTAGGTACATACATTACTTGTTATAAATTTTTGACTATGACTTATGTTGTTGGTTTTGTTCAGTCAGGTTAATGTTATGTGCATATTATTAGCATTGCATTAAATGGTAAATTATAAAGCGTTCTTGTACCAAACACCATGTTGTCTGTCACACAGGTATATGCATGCATACATATATCTATCTACACTCTGGTAGGTAGGCATTATTATAGTACATACCTGTTAAAGCAATAATAATAATATGATGACTGAACACATCCTAAGCGTATAAAAATAGGCGGATGAGGGGCTGTATAATAATAATAATAATCATAACTACCCTTATAAATGGGCGACTTGCTCTTGCCATCACAATATTAATATATTCTTGTGATTTTTATCTTCACTGATTGTGAATTTCCCCGTTTGACTGCTCGCACACTGCTGTGCTCACTTTGATGTGAAAAAAGTGAAGTGCATTCTTCTACATAAATTTGTTTGCCAACAGCATTAGCCAGTAATGAACATGTTATAATAATAATAATAATAATAATGTGTTTCACCCGAGCCTTTGCTGCATGGGGAAAGGAAGCGATAAACAATATAATAATAATAATAATGCATAAAATGTGAAAATAATTTATTTATATTCGTTTCTAACAAAAAGAACATTAATGATAACAATGCAGTCTCTGACACAGTCATTGAGTATCTGTATACATACATGCATATGTAAAAACGTATAATTGCCATAAATATATAAAATATGTACAATAATAATAATCATGCCATGGTGTGTACGCTCCCAACAAGAAGTCGATGAAAGCGCCGTGCAATATGCGGAGATTGTTTGTTGGTGGTTGCAGTTTCTGTTGTTGATGGGCGAGTTTCGTTGCAAAAATTTCTGTAACTAGTATTTATTACTAAAAGGGATGGATATTTTTACCACCACTATCTCTTGTGTAACGTACCTGTGACTGCCGATGATGGATGGATGATGACTGTATACTTGCTGAACTACATTTTTACTTTGTTATGATGCGATGCTCCAATTACACCAGACCATCATCATCATCACAACCACCAACACCACTACCGTCATTATTTTCGAAATGCGTGGATTGCTAAAACTTTAAATGATGATGAGCACTTGCACAGTGTATAGCAACAAAAAGAACACGTCGGAAGCTATTTTCTATTATCTAGCAAATTTGTATAGTATAGTAGCGCACGCATTATTATTGTAGTGTTCATGTTCGTGCCCTCCTTAAATTCTACAGCCCAGCATCTTACTACTAGTTTTAAAGAGAGAGAAAAAAATTGTTTGTTTACGTTTAGCGTTTCATTTTCATTTCAATTTTTTTGGCCAAACCTGAATCAACGTCTGTTATTATAATAAATGCTAAAAATAATACTTGTTATATGCTGCTAGTGCTAATATTTTTTTTAAAAGATAATATACTTTATAAGCAAATATCAAAAGAACATTATAGAATGAAATAAAGATCAAGATTAAGCTGAAAGATGATTACTTTGATTACTATCCCTTTCATTTTCAAGTATGGCGTTTTGCAACATTTTTTAAAAAGTGAATGACGGAATTGGAATAATAGCAAAAGTTTTTTTTCCTTGTTTCTCCCCTATGCCAAGAATATCATCAGCACAGAAGAGAGATATTTAATGGACTTATTTATTTACCAACTCTTCTGCTTGCACAATAGAAACAATCGATTTCTGCTTGATTAGTTATGAATGAATAGTGTGTCGTCGTGCCTATAGTTAGGTGCTGAAAAAAAACATTGAAAGGGTTCTAAAGTCTGTTACTCTCACAGGCAGGTCACTTTTGATTTTTGGATGTGGCTTTCGCGTTATTATTGGGACTACTTGGAGTGCAAGCAGATTGATGACAGCTGGTTGGTGAGATCATGGTGTGACATGAACAAAAAAGATTAACATAAATATGGCAATAATAATGATGGTGACCGATTCATTCATCAGTATTGGCCTGTTATTATATAGCACATTTTTTATTGATGGCATCTCACATATTGTGCTATTTTAGGGTACGCCAAATTTTGCGTTTTTGTCCGTCGTGGTCGAATAAAGTTGCATTAAATATTCGAATTCGAATGCATTTTTAAGCATTTAAAAAAATCTTGTTGTTAATGTTGTTAAATGGCATATTGCTTATATTCCATGTCATCACAGTATTGCACGTAAATCTATGAGAGCGTTGTATAATTTTACGCTGTACGCATGTCGCGCAAAGTAACACTGTATCAACCTATAAACAAGAAGAACGAAAAGGGACAATTGGTAAGCGTCTTAAGGGATTCGTAATTTTAAACAAACGAATAAATATAATATACTGTTGTTGAATGACTCTATGCGGAGAACTGAAAGGACAGTCGTGCATGCATAGGTATTATTTGAACGCATGCAGCAGTGTTTCTCGAGCTTGCTAATGTCGAGGGGGAGAGAAGCAAACACGATTGTTGCTGTTGTTGTGTTTTTTTTGGTGTCGTCTTGTGCCACTTACTTCCTGGTTCCCTTTTTGCATAATCCCCAATTGTTCTTTTATTTACTGCAACAACATGCAACACAATAGATTCCCACTGGCATTACACATTGCGCACCATCACCATTTTCATCATTATGAATGATGAGCAATATGTGCAAATATATAGCTGTGTACGATTAATTTATTTAGGCTAGGCTAAAATATAGTGCAGTTTGTAACGCCGGCGCCTGCGGCATAAGAGTAAGCTACGATAATGATGATGATATCACCGAGTGATGATGATTAACATTTCGAAAGTGCATTTTATTGCCACTGGTATTAAATGTACTAATTTGTTTTCTGATGATACATTTCATTTTTTTGATATGCAACATTAGTAGCAATAAATCACGAGATAAAAATTTCACAAAATTAAAAGTGAGAAATGAAAACGAAAACAGGGCCACTTTTTGTGTTTGTAAGTGTAATAATTAATTTAAATTGAAAAAGAATTACAGTAAAATATATTAATACAAGAGAACTACTAGTTTAATCTGTGCACAAATACCAAAAAAATCATATATACCTGCATATCTATACATACATCTATCGGTACATATCTTTTGATCAATTTGAAAATTAACTTTATTATATCTGCTCAAAATCTTTTGCAGCGTTATTTTGAGAGGAAAAGTAGAGTCGATTAAAAAGTAATCAAAAATGCATATGCAGAAATGCAGTATGCAATTATTAAAGAAAATAACAAGATTCTATTTGAAATAAAAAAAAGTCAGGGAAAACATTGTAGTCGAAGGTGTGTACACAAGCAAGATTTTTCGGATTCATCATATCAAACCATATCATCATCATCATCATTCTCATCATTATAATACACAAATCTCTTAAAACTTATATTTCAACTTTTCCTCCTCTTTTTAATAGTATACAGTGTAGCACACTGCTGCATCAACCAATACAATTACTAAATTAAATCAAAGCAGCAAAAAAAGCGTTCCTTTTTTCTGGCTCGGAGCCCAAATTCAATATAGACAGATTTGGTGGATATAACACATACTATGAATATAATATGTTCTTAAACATCAAGAAGAGCATTTCAATATCATCATATCATCTTTATCCCTGTCCGTCAGCATACGTCTATCATTTAGAAGATCTGGGAAAAAGAGATTTTCTTGTTGGGCAACTTTAATAGTAAAAGCAGTCGTTGTGGCTATTTTTTGTTGTTGTTGTTGTAGGGTGTACCCAATAAACCACAGGAACAGATTATTATAGAATTTAAATATATACTATTGAAAACAAGATCAATTGGCTTTGATAATAATATAAATGATACATTTATCTCTTTTTTATTATTTTCAAAATTATATTCAAAATTTAAAAAGTTAAACATATATACATATATATAATATAGTTGCGTAGTAGATGGTGGTGGAGGTATGGTGGTGGCAGAGTGAAATGAAATAAAAAGTAAACTGTGTTTCTGGTTCAGGTTCAAGAATATTATAAAGAAGATGAAGCAAACATTTTCAAATTCATATGAATGCATTTGCAATCTTGATGATAATAAAAAAAATAATGCAATTCAGGAAAAAATGTGAAAAATGATAATGTTCACTACAATCTCTTCCCCTATAAACTTGCTGAAACAACTAGTAGTCGAGACAAAACAAGACGAAGCGACGATATAGTCGTGTTTGAGGGGACAAGAAAAAAAAGCTAAAGTCAAAAAAGTGAGTTCTACACAACCTATACAGCAACAGTTCTACTACTACTAGTAGTAGTAGTAGTAAGAGTTTGTGTAAAAGTCTTGTTTTCTTGATTGGTTTCTTTTTATCTTCATCTCCCTCACCCATTCCCCATACATATTTTAATATCAAATCAAGCTGTACATACACACATACTACTACTATATCGTGCAGGTTTTTTTTCTATTCGCTTGTCTATAAGTGCAATGAAATTCGCATCTCTCTGCCAACTTGTTCTCATTTTAAAGACTCGTCGATACTAATAAACGATAACCAAAAGACCTTTTCCATCCATCCATCCATTATTTTTTTGAAAGACCAACTTCTCCTCTCATCCTTAAACTCCTTCTTGTTCCTTATGATGACACGACTGACAACACGACTTTTTTCCTCATCAAACTACTACTATATTATTATTATTATCATTATTATTATTATTTTGTGCTCTGCCTTTTGGCCCTTTGCAGTGGTATTACTTCTTTTCTTCTTATTGCCATTTGCACTTGTAGAATATCAAAAGTAAAATATATGATGATGATGGCTAAAAGAACCAAGAGATATTTTAAAAAGTTGTGGATTGGATGGTAAGTGGTGGTGGTGATGGTGGTTGGCTACTACAACCTTTACTATTATTATGCACACGACATGACACGACGACACGCAAAAATAATAAAAAGTAAATAGTGAAGGAGGAAGAGAGAGCTTAAAGCCAGGCTGTGTTCTACTGATACAGTTTCAAATTCCTCTTCTCTTCTTCCCCGTTCACTTACTGTAGATACTTTTCTTTCGTTTCTGCTTTGCTTGAATAAGAAAACTAATTAAGCCTTTGTTTGATGATGTACATTTGTAGGTTGTCTAGTAGTAGTAGTACATTTGGCCCGCCATGTAAAGTGAAACTGGTCAAATGGCTGACACAGACACACACACACATTGAAAGATTAAAAATAACAATGCAATGTCGTGTGAAAGAACACCGTCATGAAAAATGCAATAATAATAGGTAATAATAATAATAATGCAAGTGTGCGCTTTAGTATTGCAGTGCAGGAGTAGTTAGTTGGTACAAGTAGTTGGTAGTAATGAAATGAATGATATAGGACAAAAAGTGTATCGCTCACACACTCTTAGTGATAACTACAAAGCTGTATAATAGACGAACACAAGAAGTTGTAGGCACAAAAGGAAAAAAATCAGATAAAAATGTCACCATTTATGTGAGCATGTACCTATATTTATAAGTGGTGTGTGTGTGTAAGTGTATGTATGTGTGCTCGTGCTCATTTTTCTCACCGTGGTTGTATGAACTATTCCGCCTACAAAAGTCATCAAACACACACATTTATTTCCTGCAAATGGCTTGACAGCTAAAAAGCCAAAGAGTCTGTGTTTTTTTCTGCTCTCTGCTGTTATTACGCTAACGCTGAGGTGGTAGTGATTGCAATTTTCAAACAAGCCATGCAGCAATAATCAAGTACTTTGTTTTACAGAGTTGTCATTGCACAGCATTTATAAAGCTTTCGCATTATTGCAATATGCACGACAATGGTGTTGTTGACGATGATAATAACGATGGCATTGCGTACAAAATTATGCGTAAGCTCTTGAAGATATGTATGTACAATGTGTGTGTACATACCAAACAAAGCTCTTGCTATTATCTTGTATGCTGGTGTATATGTGTTTAGTATGAGTCTTGTGCAAATTGTGTCTCTTTTCTCTCTCTGTTTAGTGTGTCAGCGGGTCAAGCAAGAAGCAACGTAATATAGTAATAGCACAGCAATAATAACAATATTACTATTTTCACGACCAGCCGTGCTATTATTATGATTATGAACAAAGCTCTTGTTTTGTATGCATTTATTCGTATATAGACTTTATTGTCATTATCATCATTGCCGAGTTGAGTTTGGCAAAACCACATTAAACATATTGCTACACATGCATTATTATTGTTGTTTTATTAATACTGTAAGCCAGAAAAATAGCATACAAGAAAGATTGAATTTGACATGACTTGACACAAGGCAACATAGTAGTCTTGCATACACTGTAGTTTAAACGCTTCCTTATTTCACATCTTTTTAAACATTTTTTTACCCAAAAAAAGCCCATCAATTATATTTCAAAGATAAAAAGTACACACAAGTCTTTGCTGTGGTTGCTTTGAAAAATGAAGAAGATATATGTTTAGGTATGTACTATGTACACATGCTTATAAAATATCATATGCATGTTTATCTTGCAGATTGACGACAACTGACGTTTCATAGTAAGCAAATAGGTAGATAATTTTGCCATGATCAATTTACAAACAATACCGTCTCTTGGCTAATAAATAAAGCAAATAAATTTACTCATTTTTATCTTACAATGTTATCATCGTCATCGTTCTCTATCCTTTTCAAGTCATGCGTGCAATAAACGTATTTCTAAAAACCAGGATGAGCTTCGTTTCTTGTGGTTCAATAAAGCAACCTAAAGACTAAAACTTGTCTTTTGCCATTTTACTTTACTTGCAACATCAGCAAAAGAAGAGTTTTTCTTTGATCTGATGAATATGGTGTGGTTTTTAACAAGAAGGAAGGAGAAGGAGGGCAAACTTTTATATCTTTCTTCTTCACTTTTGCGTTGGTTGACGTGTTTTGATATTTTTTGGGCAAGAAAAATTCGAAACGTTACCACCTCATAATAATATGAACTGCATTAAACCAAAACTTGATGTTTAATGCAGGTTTCCAAAATGCTCAAAGTAAATTCAAGTCGTAAACATTATTAAAAAGGTAACAATTTGCAAAAAAAAGGTTTACTGATACTCACAACATTTTTGTAATTACGAAATCAAGCAAGTACGTTAATTTTTATAAATGCTCTTTCAAGACATAAAGTCGGTCGCGATGATTTTATATACCTGTATAAACAACGAGCCAACAATTATTATTAACATCGTCATCATCATAGCACTATGCGTTTTGCTACTCTGTCTGTACTAGCTGTAGTTGCAATTTCTTTCTTTCATTTTTTTAAAAAAAAAGGAAGAGACGAAAAGAAGCAGAAAGCGTGTATGCCACTTTTGAACAAAAACATGCGTTGATTTGCGTGGTTGGCTTGCAATAATCCTTTAACTGTAGAATGTGCACTGTTGCATTTGCCGGTATATATGAATAGAATATATATATACATACATACATATGCATGCTCTACTATTGCGTGTATATATGCTCACTTTTTTCTTAGGTATAATTTATAGTCTGAAAGAAAATAGTGGTAGCAGACAACGTGATCTATTACTTTTGATGATGAGGTTTCTTCAAACGTTTTGTAGGGTAAACACAGGATGAGCAACGATAAGATACATACCCTACTACTAGTATATAAATTATTATACTACAAAAACACGATGCATTTTTTTCTGAAAAAAATATTGCTCTGTAGTATGCAAGCAAAAGCAAAATGCGCATAATATATCATCATCATCATCATCACTCATTCGTCATCCACACATCACAACAAGACGGGAAAAGCAGGTTGCATGTTTAACTTTGAAAAAAGATGATCATACAATATTATTATGTTTTGCACGTTTTTCCTTTTGCATGCATTAGCAATAGAGCGAACAAGACAAGATATTCATTCATTGTTATTATTAGACTTATTGTTATTCTCCTCATTTTTTCTCTCTTTCTAAATTTTTTTGCTGACTCTTTTTTGTGTTTATTTTTGGCAAAATGGTTCAAAAATAAAGCTGTCACTTAAGTAGCATGCCATGCCATATACCACAACGACATCATCACCACATCTAGTTCTTATATCTGTTGCTCTTGTTTTCCTATTGTTGCTGATGATGATACCGTTCTGAAAAAAAAAGATTTTCTACTTCTTCTTCTTCTTCTTCAGAGATGACAATGCCGGTGGCAATGTTAAATGTAAAAAGTAGTTCTGCAGACTAACAAAGCACTGCATGATCATCATGATGAAGAGTACAGTGTGTAGGTGTGGACATGGTTTAAATCCAACAAGAAAAAAAATCAGGTTGACTTTTAAAATGCATACATAGGTATATACTTTTTTCTCTTTTCTGTGAGTGAGCGAGTATCATCATCCTCTGAAGAAGAAAATGATGATCACGATGATCAAGCTTATTTTATCATGTTGTTTCTCTGTTCTTGAAGCTAAAAAGAAGTGCAATATGAATGATTATGCAGTGAAGCAAAAATCAAACCTGAAATGAAATGAGTTTGAAATCAGTGAAAAAAGCTACTTCTTCGTCATAGTCATCCTCATCAACAACAACAACGTTTTTCAACCGTCGGTATTGTTCTCCTTTTCACTAGACAAGTAGTAGTAGTAGAAATGGCAAATGCATCTCGCGAGTAAGTGCAACAATTTTGCACACATTTATTTTATTTATATATATATATATATATACATATGTGCTGACGAAGGTGGGGGTAGTAGTAGTAGTGTAGGAATTCCATGTATGCATGTTCAAGTTGTTTGTATTATTTAGTAGTAATGTAAAGTAACACACTTTTCCCTATTCACCAGTTTCACACATTGTTGCCAGTGATGATGATGATGATGAGAGACGATGAAGGCAAAATGAGGAGGAGGAGGATGATGAGAAATTGAAGAGGATGCACACAAAACTGCACAAAAGTACAAATTGGATACATAGAATAATATATCTGCAGTAGTAGTAGACAACAAGCACATCCGTGCGACTATGCTACTTTACACTCGTACACAATATGAAAGCAGTGTTTTTATGCTTTGTTCTGGGTACGCTACCTTTCTTCTTTCCTTTTACTACCACCACCACCACCACTACCTGTTTAGTCAGTCAGTCAGTCAGTATTATGATGATCAGCTGCAGATTCTAGATTAGCATTGTCCTAGTCTCAATAAAAAAAACTTTTTTTTGCTTGCATTTATATTATTATTGCAAATAGAAAAAGGAACATCAACATAATATACCTACCCACTACTTTGAGAACTTTCTGCAGGCAACTACAACTCGGCAAACATTTATATACCTACAACTAGCATTTATGTAGGTAATACGATGATGCTCTCCTTTTTTCTAATATGTATATTACACACGCTAAATGTATATACGTATATCTTGTCAGTACTTTTAGCAACTATTCGCACTTTTTGAAGGGAACGCTTTGTTTGATACGCTCTTTTTTATCTATCTCTATATGCAACTGCATCACGCAGCGATGATGATGGCTTACCGACGATGATGATGATGATGATGAATAAAACAAGCAAAGCGTTAACCAAACTAAGCTTTATCGAGATGATAATGATGATACCACCACCACCATCATCATCAAAAGCAGCAGCAACAGAACTATACTCAAACTTAATCATTTCCGTACTGCTTACTTTACTTTACTGACATACAGACATAGACACATTTTTCATCCCTTTTGGCAAAGGTGTATCCTATCGCAAGTAAGAGCATGGTTTTCTGCATATCTTATTATTAGGTATACGAAATGCATGTACGCATGCTAGCAGCATGAGTAGGGATGATGATGATGATAACGTTTGTTATGGGGTAAAAAGAGTGCTAGTGTTTTTGTGTCTGTCAATCGTGTGACAGATTTTCTAAAACGGCAAGAGAGAACAGTAGAGTTGGCTTGGCTGGTGGTAGTGGTAAAGTTGTGGGCTCTCCTCTTCTTGCTATTATTGTTGTTATTATTTCTCTTCTTCTTTGCCTTTTTATTTGTTTGACGTTGGCCTGGTTAATATTATAATTGCTCCTGTGTGTGGATAAAGAAAAGGAGTAGTATTAGTACTGCCACCACCACCACCACCTCTACTAGTTTACTTATTAAGAAAAACGACCGAGAAGAAGAAGAGTCAACTATATGGTGCACATTGCCATTGTACAAAAAGTGGGGGTTGAAGTTTGAGTAAGAGCCAAGTAACTAAATAATACCTATCGCATATCGCGTCCGTATATTATCATTCATTAGTTATCTTCCTTTGTTGCCTTGTCTGCTGTTTTGGCAGTAGTTGTATTGGTATTTGGTCACATTGATTATTATTGCTCTCTCTTTCCTGTGTGTACGTCCTGTAAGAAAGTACGTACGTATGCACATCCCTCCACACACACACACACACACAACACACGCACACTTACGTTTTAGCGTGGCAGTGGAAGAAGGAGAGAAAAATTTAATTTTTCATACATACCATATAAACTACTAATAATCATCAAAAATCACTTTTTCTCTTTTACCTAATACCAGACCACTACTTTTTTAATAATAAGCAGATGAGGAGAATGAGATGAGAATGCTGTTGTGAGTATCATTACCATCGTCGTCACTCGACACTCACACACACTACACTCTCTAAACATTATCAACAACAATATTATCGTTGTAATGATGTGCAGTAGAAGTAGTAGTTAGTATCGACGACATCATGTTATCATCATTGTTGTGATCGTAGTGTTGTTGTTACTTTTTGTTATTATTGTTTTTGTTTTTTCGTCTCTGTCACCATATATATATATATATATATATATTCATCTATAGTGAGCAAGAAAATGTGAAGATGATGTTATTATGAAGAGGAAAAAATAGCAAATAGTGCGACTGCTGTCATGTGCAGAGATATTTTCGGAATGGGATGGTGGTGACACGACTAAAGTAGTGTTGTGGTGGATGTGGCCCTGTTTGCTTGCCCTGCTTTCCTACCACCACCACTGCTACTGCTGCAACTAGTAGCAGTTATTGTATTATTTTAAGGAGCAAGCGTAAGTAGTAGTAATCAATGGGCATTAAATGAATGATGGTGATATTATTATTATGGTGTATGGATAGACAGATAGATTTGGTATTGTATTGATTTTTTTAGAGGAAATGAAGATTGAATTTTGATTTTGTTGTTTTTTTAAATTTGGAGTATGAGCAACATCAGAGGAGGAAGATTCGTGAGGTTCGCTGTGGTGCGGAGGTGATATAATTATTTGAAAGACAACTGCATTATCATCATGAGGAGAACTCAACAACAAAGCTGTTTGTATAGTTATTTTGGACGACGGCTCAAGCAGCCCTAAAAACTGGTATTTGTTTGTTTGTAAAGTTGTGTGACAACAAGAAGAAGAAAAAAAAGTGTCGCGAGTTGCTCTATTTTTATGTGTTTTTTTCACTCTTCCGGCATTTCATTCATTTTGGAATCGACAACTCATATTAGTTTCGTGAGCATGGTTAATGAAATTAGTGAAAAGCATGCAGAAAAATAAACTGTATTTGTGGTGTTCATTTGAAATTTTGTGGAAATGTTAAAAAAATCAAGATTTTATAAAAGTTGGTTCTTTCATGAACAAAGTTTTGTGAGAAAGTGAAAGAACTGTGAGAGAACGAAACAACGGGGCAATACGAAACAGAGAAGATACTAAAGGGATTTTGAGAAGCGCTACCAACTGCAGCACAGCTTTCCTTCCTTCCGTGTGAAGGAACGAATATCGTAAAGCTGGAGACGATAATCGGTCTCGTTTTGTGGATTTCTCTTGTTTTTAGAAGGTACGATATATCAATAAAAGCCATATGTACATTTAAAAAATATTGCGATTGCCATACCGTATAGCTACATATTGTACTTTCAGACTAGATTTTAGGCAGACTAGCGAATAATAATTGAGTTACTGGTAATTAATTTGTTGATTTATTATTATTATTGATATAAAAGGTGAGATAGTGTTTGATTGATTATATGGCGGAAGCAAATGTATGTTGTATGAAAATGAAAGGCGGTTCATTGTAGAGTTATCAGTAGTAATCAATCGATACTAATTAATTAACAAGCTTGTTGAATAATTCATTGTATAGTATAGTAGTAGAGATATGTAGTCGTGAAATGTGTAGCAAACAGAGAAGCAAATAGCAACAACAAACTAGCAAGTTTGTCAAGCAAAAGTTTTCTTCAGACGAGCAGTGTGCACACACGCTAAACGCAATCGCTTGAATTGCATTGCGTAAAGAGCTTGTTTTGGTGACGTTTGGAAAGTAGGTCATGGGTTTTGATTTCAATATTTTTCTTGTCGCAAAATATGTAGTCATACATGGTTGGTCGTGATTTGAATGTTTTGACATTGCATGTGCTTAATTTTTCCGTGTCATGTTGTTTTGTATTCTTGAGGGTGGAACGGTGACCATTCCGCGTGGTCTCCTGAAAACATCGTGGATGTTTCCGTCTTCGGGGTATGATAATGACAGCGGAGCTGAACAGTCATCAGCGGGTTTCATACTACACTGGAGTGAAACTTATTCGTCACCATCAGAGTGCTAGTACTGCTAACCCCAACAACAACAACAACAATAACTCCACCTCCAATAACAGTAACAGTAACAACTCTTCGGCGAATAATAACACATCAGGTGCGGCATTTTATCATCAACATCATAATCATTATCCACCGCATTCACATCATCACCATCCTCAGCAGCATCCGGCTCCGCTACCACACCCAGGACATTATCATCTGCAATGCCCAACGGGACCGCCGCATATCCAGCATCCTGGTGGAGTGCTCCACTTGAACAGCCATCATGGACCGCTTCATCACCATCATCAGCATAGTGGCCACCACCATTTTGGAGGGGGTGGTTCCAGTCAAACAACAAGGTTGTATACGGGGTCTCCTTTAATAAGGAGTACTGGTTACCATACTTCTTCCTCAGTGTCTGGAGGTTCCGGAGGAGGACTGGGAAACGGTAAAAGAGCGTTTAAAAGCCATCAGCATAGAAATAATCATCATCACCACAATAACCACCACCACCACGGCAATAAAAGCGGGAGCGTTGGCAATCCTAGCCATTATCTCAATCAAAATATTATTGGAGGCAGTTGCAGCAGTGGGACAAGTAGTAGTTCAAGTAGCAATGAGCATCTTAATAACCTCCAGTCTCCAACAGGGAGCCCGGTAGCACCAGCAAAACTGGACATTTCTCCTTTAAAGTTGTCATCTTCTCCAACGTTGAATGGTGAATCTTCTTCAAGTAATAACTCATCACCTGGTCCACAGGGCTCGCCTTCCCCATCAACATCAAGTAATTTGTCAACATCTTCCTCGCCCAACTCTGCAGATGGGAACAAAGATTTGGATCACTTTTACTTTTTGGATGAGCATTGGAAACCGTCCAGCGATGTGAATGGCAATAGTAATGGTACAGGAATAGGCATTACTACTGATATGTTGGATGTTGGTAGCAGTTCCAAAAGTAACATTGCACGGTGGTCCAACAATAACAGTGAATCTCTATCTACTGCAACAACGTTGACCATGATGGTGGACCAATTTTTTGGACATAATAATAACTTTGGTTTAGTTGACGGTAATAATAATTATATTGGTATAAATAGGGATGGGGTGGGTGGAGGTCTCTTGAGGGATTTAAATAACAATGTAATTGGTGGTCAGCAGTCTGACTTGAACGAAATTTATCCTCGAAACGACCATTTTTATAATAATAATAGTTTAAGTGGTTTCAACAGTGGTAATAATAACGTTAGTGGTGGTAACGAAGGGTCATCAGGGTTATTTAATTTTGGACCAGGAGGAGCAAAATTCAATGAAAATCAAAGTTTACCGTCGACAGCTAACACGGTGGTCAATGTGGAAACTCAAATTGGCACTTTTAACGGTCAACGAGATCTGGAAATAAGACTTTGCTTTATAAAGGGCGATCATCACAACAAATCACATAATGGGTCAATTTTTGGGGATAATCTTCATTCGCAGACTCTCAACTCTGACTGTCCATCAAGGATGAATGCTGTGGAGGGTGGAGATGAGGGTAGCAAAACGATTACTGCGATTGGTGATCCATTCATATCATCAAGGACAGAGCCGGCATCAGAATTACAGTCAAGAAATAGTGCTACATTCTCTGCTGACGGTGAAATTGACAACAAAGGAGAATCCACACCAAAAGAAATTGGCATGTTAATGCTAAAGAATGCTGAGATTGCGCAGCAAAGCTAAAAAAATGGATCCACGTAAGCATTAAATGAGCTTTAAGCAAACAAATATGAAAGCAGACCATTTTAAATCTTCAATGAAACACCTGTTTAATCAATCAAGAAAGAATCAAGGCTCAGAGTGGTTAGGAAGATGGTGTTTTTGGAGAAAATATCAGTGATAAAAAATATATAAAAAATTATAAAATAATAATAATGATTGTACGAAAAATATACATTACAAACAATATTCCTATAATAATCAATAATTATTACTATTAACATTTTGTCTTACTTGTCTTTTCTCTGTAACCGTGTATAAAACCATTACAGTTAAAATGTTTCAAAAGCGTAGTATAAATTATTATTATATTAATATTACATGTAGCTGTAGAAGGAGCTGTCTTCCCTTTATCCTTACTAAAATTTCTCATATCTCAACTTTGTTTTAGTCTTTTGCTGCATTTCACTTTTATACTTATTTATCCTCGTTGATGTTGTTGTTTTTACAAGAAATAGTCAGAGTCATTTAACATACCTATATACATAGATACCGCTTTTCCCGTCGGGTGTATAATACAATGAGAAATTATTTTTTTATGTCAAATACTTTATAGATTTAATACAAAATACAAAAATTACGTAGTCAATTTTTTGTACATTTTTACCTTTGTACTATATAAAAATCTCGGATTATCGGACACTATCATCGCACCATAGAAAGTTGTTTAATTTACATTGTAAAAAATGGGAGAACTGCTGTTAGACAGCAATCTGTATAAAAAAAGGTCGTTAGCTAGCACACTAAAGAGGTTTTTTAAAGAAAAAAAGAATTTTTAATTACTATAACTTTTCTGATTGCTGTAAAATATTATACATTTTTTTTATCTGGGTCAAGTTTTAACTTATTTATGAATAAACTTTAATCAAATTTAATCTTTTACAAATTTCAAAGAGTTTTGGTTCAGAGTTGGTAGGTTCTGTTGTCAATTTCCATACTAAATTGTTAATCTTAAAATTATTTACTCTATATAATAAATAAATCTGTGAATTTCTAAAGGAATAGAATTATTTCATATAGTGTGTACATTATATTATTATTGGTAATAGGATTGATAACGTATTTATTTCTGTTCATGTCGAAGCGTTTATATGTATAATTATTTTATTTTCTAGATTTATTTAAATGTACCATTATTATTATTATATATTTAATATAAAGACGTGTATTTCACTGTAAAAAATGGCGCAAAATAATTATTGTTTCATTAACTTCTTGTTACTTTAACTTATTATATTTTTTGCTTTTCTCACCTCCAATTTTTAAAACTCACTAATAATAATAGTAATATTTTAATTAATTTTTGATGATTGTAATGTTTCCTTACTTGTAAGTAACTTTGAACGCCGTTTATGTTATTTTTCATTTGTGCTAATAAACTGGGCATACATCTTCAGAAATACAAAAGTATATTTACGGCAGACGCCACATTTGTCAGCGTCAAAAAAAGTTTCCACAAAAATTATATTGGCAACGGTGAGATTCGAACTCACGCCTCCGAAGAGACTGGTGCCTAAAACCAGCGCCTTAGACCGCTCGGCCACGTTACCCTGTATGAAACGATTCATGGGATATATCCCAACTTGATTCAGATACAGACTCCCAGCCAAGTTCAATGCTCTAAAGAAACAACTGAAACCGCATCTTTTATCAGAGAGAAGCAAGCTACTTTTTGCATTATTATTCCCATATTCCAAGTTTTTTTTATACTTTTTAACCCTTTAACGTACACACGACAGAGACAGACCACCACCAACGCTGTTATATATATACATATAGGCATGCCATTGTGGAACCGTTTGCAATACTCTACACACACACCCACATGTGCCATACGCACGGGATTTTACATGAAACGCAAGCAAACGCTAACAAAATGAATGTGGAAAAAGTTTTATGAAAAAACTGCACGCTAAAAAGTGCTAGCTAGTAGTACTACTGCATACTGGTTGGTGCTCAAAAACTACCAAGGCGAGTTGCAAAAGATATATAGGTATATATATCTATATTGCAGAGTGCGAATGAAAGAGTAACAAAGAATTTACTTGCAATAATTGACGATTATTATTATTATGAGTCAACGCAGATTATGGAGAAGTTTTCTTGAGTCATGTGAGATTCTTTCGCATACACAAGTAATTTCGACTGTGCATTGCAGTCCTTTATAATACAGCTAAAGCGATGTTGTTCTATGTGGTGGACAAGCAGAATCTACAAATATATGTGATACCCAAGCAAGCCAAACCAGCAGTAGCAGCAGCACCAAATCAAGGATGTCGGAAACACTTTTTTTTACTCAAGTCACGAGACACGGTCAACAAGCTTGGTTCACATGATGCCAGCCAACAGCCAACACCAGCAACACGGGATATGAGTCCATTGCCTTCATCGTATTCCTTCCACTCTGTAATAAAACCCAACAAATGTAAACGTACTCGGCTCAGCAATAATCACACTCCAAAAAATCCACAAAACAAAATGTTCAAAAGTATCAGTTTTTGTATACATGCCATGTTATATTATATCTGTTTGCTTTTGGGCAAGCAAATAAGAGATATTTATGTGTTCTAAATGTAGCTGACTTGTGTATACAAAAGTAGGTATACATAGCTTTTACGGTACATAATATATGCCCCCAACAACAACCAATGTTTTGGAATCCACAGTCTTTTTTTCTACCGACTTGCTCATGAGAAAGAATGATTTGAGAAGAAACAAAAAATTGTGAAAGCGTGTGGCAATGATACTGTTCTTTGAATTTTTGGTTTCGATTATTTTCAATTATTTGTTTGGCAAATTTATTTAAATTTGTTCTCTTTAAGAAGGAGCACCACCGTTGTACATGAATATGTGGATATATAATCTTAATATTATTATGTATATTTTACATTTTCCCAGTATAGTCGAAAGTCGAAATTATAGTTTGCCTTTTTTACGTATGCACCTAGAGAGGCCTTACAGATATCTACAATTATAAAGTTCCACAACAGGAGCGCGTGAGTCCAGCCACGCCAGCCAGCAGCAGCAGCCTTGTTTCTCCTCTTGTGTAAGCGAGCAGCTGGATCATGTGTCCACTTTAACTTGACCAAGAGAGAAAAAAAAAGTCATATGAAAAGAGCTCATCATGTGATCTCAGAGCTCAACTCGTGCGAATGACGCCGATTAGTATGGAAAGTTCTTGGAAACAGGTTGCCCATCATTATCCTTACAGAGCATTTACATGATTCACCATCATCATGCTTTTATTTCATTATTCGACGAATAAAGAAATTTTGTTGTCAAATCGTTGAACGAGAAACGTCGTTTGAAAATTTTGCCATAATATGAATTTATGGCAAATTTATTTATTTTTTCTGACCGTTACGTGCTAGTGTTGTTGTACTTGTGACGTCATTGTGTGTTGTTTGTTGGAAGAAAGAAGAAAATTTTTCTTGGCTCATTCTCATGTTGTCCTCCTCCTCCTCAGTTTTTCAAATTTCATTCACGAATTTCCGTTCGTTGTTCCAAAGAATGGAAGCAGTCTTCTTAACTGAAGTAGAAATTGTAAAAGACGCTTGAGAGTTATTATTATGAGATATCTGAGACGACTGTAAAGATACACGACGGGTATGCACTTCATTCATTTGCCCATTCATATGATCATCGCGCATCGTAGTTATCTCGTATCTCATCTCCTCCTCTTGATGAAGCTGTAGTGGTGGAGTCACAAGACTCGTCGTCAACATCATCATCAACAACAACAAGGAAAACAACGTCATCATTATAATCATCTCATCATGTAGAGTTTGCACTTGCACGAGGATAACTTTTTTTTTTATCTGTGTACCTACTTTACTTACTGTACTTGCAAACACATTATCTATCGCTATTCTGCTGCGCGTTATAATATCTGACACCACATGATTTTTAGTTAGGCAAACGAAATATTGAAAAAAAAGGATGAGATCACCTGCCTGCCTGCGTGTGTGGCCAACAGTCAGTCACAATCACAAATCGCAATCCAACAGTGTTGTTTTATCAACTTGCAAAGGTTAATTTGTCAACTTAATAATTTTGAGAGACTGTTGCTGGATGTGAAACTAAACGATTTCTCACCTTTGTACAAGCTTGTTACTACTCCCCTTGATTTGCTGATTGAACTGATGGAAAGGAAAATGGTCATGTGTGTCAGCAGACGTAATTAATAAAAGCGACTGCAAGAGGAATGATAAAAATTTTTCCAGCTAGAGTTTACGAGCGACAGGAGCAAGAAGACAGCAAGATAAATAAACAGTCTCAGTATTACCCAAAAATTTGTTGTGAATGTGTTCAACAGGAAGTAACCCCTCTGCGTCTTTATATCCTTCTTTTTTCCGTTTTCCCTTGTTTAGTTTGTCCCTACAACAGAAACCTAAAAATACTCCCAATATAACTACACGACAGCCAAAAATTTTAAATGAAGAAGATTCATTAGTGTCCTTGTGTGTGGAGTTGAAATATGGAATTCCCTGCATATGGCTCATCCCCAAGGCGTAGCCAAACACCCAGGAGTTCTCCAGCTCATCAACAGCACGTTGCTTTAGGAGAAGCAGTTTCATCGACGACTGTCAGAGCTGGAGAAACTAGGACGGGTTCCTCAGTTCAAACAGGTGGTGGCAGTGGTGCAAGTAAGCCTCCAAATGCATTTTCCAAGTTTTTCTCTCAACTGAAAAATTTGATTGCGGAGGCAGCTACCATTGAGCCTACTTCTGACGTGGCTCCAGGTGTGGACCATTGTTGTAAAACTAGTCGTTGTCATTACGGGCTTCCAATTCATCATTTGGATTCTGAGACTCTGAGTGCGTTTGGTGGAAATAATCATTGTTCTAATTCTGGAACACCGTCTTCCAAGGGGTACGTAAAAATAAAGACATGGTAGCATACATAGATACATACATTCTACATAATGCATTGGCGTAAACTATGTATAATATGGTTACCAAATTGGTTTTTTGTTTTTTTAAAAAAAATATTTAGGTCCTCCCAAGTTTCTAGTAGACTGATAGTATATAGGGACTGTGATCGTCGTGGTCGCAAGATTCTCTTTGACAGTGAACACGTCAGATCCGACTATGTATATTTAAAGCCGACTGATCCAAAGTTATTAAAGGAGTTGGGTGAATACGTTTTTGGCTGTGTACCCCTCGCATCTTCATCTAATTCGATGGATCTACCTCCAAACTTTGGACACAAAAGATTTTGCAAATGGAAATTGGAGGGTGAGGAACATCCAAACAAAACACTGTATATATGGTCCAAAATTTTTGAGCTGAGCTCTTATAATGCCAACCGCAACAATAGTACAAATGAAAAATGTGGTAAGTTTTTTGGCATATATGAATTATTATTATTATGACGAGCAGCGACAGACAGTTTCTGTAAACGTTTTATTGGTTTAAATTTTCTAATAAAAATTCTCCCTTGATTTTACAGCCACAAAGACAGTAGACTACTCGTCCTCTTCATCGGAACACTCCTCCTCTGGCTATGAATCTGGTGGAGGGGGTACTAGTTCCTCTTCCACAAGTGCTGGTGCTGCCAAGACTTTCTCTTTGCCTTTGTTTAATCAGCGCCCATCTTCGCGGTGCGGAAGCCAGTCATCATTTCCACAGACTCGATCACTTCCGGGTAGAATAGATAGCTACAAGACTAATCTTGCTTTGGTTTGGATTCTTGCTCAAGAAGACAATTCCAGCACTGATGATCCACTTGTCAAAATTCCATTTCCGTACTTGTCACCACTTGTTGAGAAGTTACTACTAAATCCACTTTCTAGCATTACTCAAAATTTTTACCACAACAGCGACCATTTTGTTAAGGGTTTGAAGAATATTAGTACAACTCTAAATCACGACCTCACTGATTTTCTTACCAATCCTCACGTAGTCAATCTATCATTGGTAAAGCCTCCGCTTCCTGACATGGTTAATATAAAGTTGGTCTGCAAGTTTCTCGAGTTGATTCTAACAAACATGGACAGTTGCATTGTGCTCAATTTAAAAAAGTGGACTGAGGTGAAGGCAATTCTTTACTTTGTAAAAATGTTTTTGAGAACGTATGTGTGCAAGTGTAATTTATTGGATTCGCGACGAGATAGTCTAGTAGAGACTGGAACGGATGTAATTTCTTTGGCTACTACTTCACCAAATGAACTGGATGGTGTTGATTCTGGTATTGAACTTGAAGGATCCAGCTCAAAAATGTATACAGTGTCATCTTCTTCCATTTATCAAAGCGGTCGTAAATGGTCAACCGTGTCAGAGGAGGGGAGTGATTTGGGGGGTGAAGAAAGTAGTCAAGACGAAGGTGACTATGGTCGGGTCAGCTTTCATTTGGGTGACGTAGATGTGGATCAATCGGAAGCAAAACTGGCATTGGGGGAAATCGACTTGACAAGACTGAAAGGGAGAGAAAGACGACCATCAATAGAGTCCACGGCTAGTGAACCTCAACCTGAAATTACGCCTAGTCCGAGTAGACGTCCTCCTATGGAAGTAAAACTTTCCTTTAGTGATTCTAAGCTAAAAGATACCTGCCCAATCAAGTATACGCCTTGTTTCCACTGTAATGGCACTTATGTCACCGAACATAATCACTTTAATCCATTCTACTTTTGTCAAGTTATGGCCAAGCCTGGTCAGGTATCATACGACATGGAATATGTCACTTTTATGAAAATCATCGAGTTGTACGGATCTGGATTGACGAGGAGTTTTAATTTGACTGAGGAAGGTAATCCATTTAGCAGCACAAGTTCAAGCACATTAAACTTGTCCACAGAACAAGAAAATGATGGGGGTAACGAGCTAATCAAGAAGATTAAAGAGTTTGTGGAAGGCTATGTTCAACTCGCAAAAGTTACAAATGACAATGGCAAACTTGACAGCTTTGTAACATTTCAAATGGAGGAGATTCAAGATTACATCCCTTGAAAAAGTCGTCATTAACAAAACAAGCTAGTTTAATTCAAGCAGGGTTCAAGAAAGTTGGGCAAGAAAGTCTTAGCCGGACGTTTTTTAAACTACAAAAAACCAAGTCATATACTATTTTGTAAGACAAAAATGAGCAGCGTTCATTAGCGTTAGCTATATGTGTTAAATGTATATTGTATATATAGAGAGATTGAATTATTATATATAAACAATTGAAACTAATGGTACATTTTTTGTAATTTAATGAACCTAATTTAAGAAGACATTAGTAATATTTTAATATTTGTTTTAGTCTGTCGACCTTTTGAATCAGGGTCGTTAAAAATTGTGATAATATTTGTCTAAATAATATTGAAGACAACCATTTACCATTTTAAGTGTATTTTTACGTATTTGTATATGAATTCCGAGGGTAACACGTGAAATAATGCACTTTAAAACATCAAACTAAATTATTACATTCAAGTTGTGCACAGTAAAAGTAATACCAGACCCCAGCATCTGCCTTTTAGAGCAATTATCAAGTCTTACACAGTTTAGAGTAAACCATTCACATAAAAATGTACACATTAAACATTTTTTTAAAGTTTGAAAATGACAAATATTTTTTTACAGTTTCAAGTTAAACGTATTACACATAAGTTGGACAAAATGACAAAGAGAAATATTCGAATTAGATTAGCAAAAAATATTATTTTTGATTAAAATAACTATGAAAAGCTCTGTGATCCCAACGAATACTATTTTGTTCAAGTATTAATGTCTCTAGTTAATCAATAAAATGAAGAGCTAACTTATTATATAAATTATTTTAACTATAGCTTTGTCTGTTCAAAGTTAACCAAGAAATGGAAAGTAATAAAGGTTTTTTCTTATATACTACTGATTAATATGTAGTTAAATTATTATAACTTTTAGTTTTAATATCAACACTACGTACCTCCTTTTTCAGCCTCAAAAAATATTATGCAACAAAATAATAATAATAATAATAATAATAATAAAAGCATATTTACATGGTTTATTTGTCAACCTTGTGCTTATTTATAAACTAAATGCAATAATATGCTTTAATTTTTTCAACAATGACTGAAATAAATGCTAGTAAAGAGCAATATTACCAATTTTGAATTTTTTTAAATTGAAACTATTTATTTATTTTTACTCTCTTGATGGCATATTGGCATTTCATAAAGTTAAAGCTTTGTATATGATTTTTTTGAATTTGACTGGAATTTTTGTCTAGCTAGACATTACGTGGTGCGTCTTCTACCTGTGTATTACTCTAAAAACGCGATAATATGTGTTCACAATCAGTCTGCTACCAAATTAGAAATTTCCTAGTTTTATGCTTCGGAAAGAGCTGCAACTCCTGGGAGAACCTTGCCTGTGAACAAAAACAGATATATATACTATATGGAAAAAAAGTTAAAAAGACTAATTTTTAAATAATTATTGTTTTTGTTTGTAGTTTCTTTTTTACCTTCCAAAAGTTCCAAGCTAGCGCCGCCCCCAGTGCTTACGTGACTTACGAGATCCTCTGTCTTATACTTGGCAGCACATGTGGCAGTATCACCTCCTCCAATGATTGTCACAGTACCACTTTTGGTTACATTTACAATTTCGTCCATTAGACCCTTTGTACCATTGGCGAAATTTGGAAATTCGAAAACGCCCATAGGACCATTCCATACAATCACCTTGGCCCTGCGGACAGGTTCCAAGTAATTTTTAATAGTGTCTGGTCCAATATCCAAGCCCATCCATCCGTCGGGTATTCCACTGGCTACAGTCGCATTTCCAACTTGGGCATCCTCAGCAAATTTATCAGCTGTGACGACATCCACTGGCAAGTGGATTTTGACATTATTCTTTTTTGCCTTTTCTAAAATATTTCCAACAATCTTTGACCCCTCTTCATCAAAGAGGGAGCTTCCAATTTTCATATCTTGTGTTTGCTTGAGAAAGGTGAAAGCCATTCCACCGCCAATAATCATTTCGTCGACCTTGTCCAAGAGATTTTCAATTAGTTGGATTTTGTCTGCGACCTTGGCACCTCCCAAAATTGCCAAGAATGGTCGCTCTGGATTGTCCAAAGCTTTTGCAAAATAAGCCAACTCTTTTTTCAACAAAAATCCAGAAGCTCTCTGCTCATATCCTTCTCCGAGCATGGAAGCATGAGCTCTGTGAGCAGTTCCAAAAGCGTCGTTGATGTAAATATCGCCCAACTTTCGGAGACTTTCTCTGAAAGCTTTTACAGCAGCCGGGTCAGCCTTTACCTTATTTCCAGACGCATCTACACCCTTGCCTTCTTCAGCAAGGTGGAAACGGAGGTTTTCTAGAAGAATGACACTCCCGTCTGGGGCATCGGCAACTGCTTTTTCAACCTTTTCTCCGACACAATCATCCAAAAACAAAATGTCCTTGTTCAACAGTGTTTTCAATTCATCGGCAACCGGCTTCAGTGTGTATTTTGGGTTTGGAGAGCCATCAGGTCGACCCAAATGAGACATTAAGATTACTTTCTTTGCTGATTTCAACGCATGATTGACAGTGTCCAGAGCGGCAGTGATTCTCTGGTTGTTTGTAATTTTGCCATCCTTGATTGGAACATTAAAGTCAACTCTAAAATGCAGTTTCAGAATAATAATTTTGATTTAATATGCTAGCGTTAAGCTAGAGTACATGATATGCGCTATATTAAATTTTCAAGGTGAATATACCGGATAAGCACAGATTTGCCAGTCAAATCAACAGAATCAATAGCCAACTTATTGAGAGCCATGTTGAGTACAAACCCTGAGCGCAGAATTGCACGTTTGAAAGCGTTTGAAAGTACTGGAAGTTTATTCAAACCGATTAATCACGTAAAATTGTAAAAACGTGATCTCTTTGGACAATAGGCTACAGGGAAAAGAAGGAGATGGGCAGAAGAAGCAACTTTTTATTATTATATTATTATCCAAAACTGTATACTGTGGCAAAGGCACACATGAAAAGAACTTTGCTAATGCATTCCATTCTCACTCATCCAAGTATTTCTGCTTTTTTACAATTGGAATACGTACAATATACATGTGCTAGTAATGCGATACTTGGTGCCATGTTTTGTGTTACTGAGGTGTAGTACATATTAGATATAGTTGTTGCTGTGCTGACTGAGTCAAATTAGAATACCCCACAAAAGACACAACCCTTCAGCACTTATCCTGTTCAATCCCAAAAAGCAGTAAAAAATCTTTAACTAACCTTTTTTGTTGGAAAAGATAAATAATTTTTTATTGGAATCATGAACCATACTGGCTACTGCTGACGTTTTACAATTTTAATAAAGTTATAAGTTATATATGTTTTTCAACAGAACCTAACATTTTACATTGCTAATTTGAAATCCAAGAGTTAATACTTAATACTTAATAATCACTGATCAATGACTAAGCGTTTATATTGACAAGACTGACAAGACAGTTACAATTAAAGCACACATTTCTGCCCTGTCAAAAGTAACTAGAGTTGCACCTTTGCTGTCAGCAATCATATCCATGTAATACACATCATCTCCCACCACGCCTTCTTCCCTATGATCACTATCATGGTGGTGTTCGTGTTCTGCTTCATCCAATGGATCGTGCCAGCCAGTCAGGATTAATCTTTCCGCAGTTCTCTGTTTCACCATATTTTCAATTTTGAAGTTTTCCAAACCAGGTTCATTCTCCTCTTCCACATAAATTTCCTCAAATTTTCGAATGTTGCTATGGGCAAAATTATCGACATGAACACCGAAATGCGGTATTTGTGCAAATTCGTCAAACTGTAAAAGAGAGCACAAATAGGATTTATTAGGTCAGTACGTTACATAGGTAAACATTATTCTTGGC
>JAHZMT010002606.1:0-18248 GCA_027743785.1 Sinhomidia bicolor
CGATTCTTCTCTACCGAACCAACTTCACTGCTTACCTGCAACAACCAAAAAAAACACACAAAAATATAAATTAAATTACCATTCAGTCAGTTAACCAGTTCCATAGCTTATCCAACAACAACATCAAAATCAGCATATCCGTACATCCGTCAACATCTCTGCTCTGCTGCCTCCACAGCACACACACACACGCATGCACTCCCATTCCGCCTGTCTGACCACCTATTAGTTTTCCTTCCCTCTGCGAAAATACTTTAACCTCGATTCTCTATTTTCCGTGAAAAATGCAAAAATAGCTGAATGTTTTTGTGTAGCCGAAAAAACGAGAGCACTACTGCAGCAAGCAGCAGCCACCACCACCGCCAGTTCTCATTCTCTCGCAGTAGTCGTCTGAACACATTTTACGATTTGTTTACAATATCATCATCATAAGCATCGCGATGATGACGCTGTTGGTAATTATGTTCACCTCCACCCTTCACCTCGTCGCTCGTGTGAGATTGTTTGTTTTTCTTGTTGTTGTTAGCCTACATCCTCCACGCCACACAGAGAAGAGCAGAGCAGAGATGCTTTTCTGCTCATATTGCTGCATGACGCGCTCGCGAAACGCACGCTCTCCTCCAAACAACGTTCCACAAAGTGTGGTACACTAAGTAAGACGCAATTCGTGTTTTCCACAGCTCAACTCAACATTCTCCGTGTGCATATCGGAAACAACTCTGGTTTTGCAATAAATAGAATGGATATTGGCTGGTGGCGGTGTGGTGGCCATGATGCTGAGTGCTTAAACGCTTGTGGGCCGTATAATTTTCACCAGCAGCAGCAATATAGTCTTTGAGGTCAAAGCAAAAAAAAATACGTGACATCATCTCATACACTCGTCTTCAAAATGCTGAATATCTAATCCTACTGGATTTTGCATTTGTTTTTTAAAAAAATGAAGACATGCATTGTCCCATACTTTTTTATAGTCACATATTATGGTAGCACGCTGAAGAGATGCATACTTGTCAGTAGTGGACGACAGTAAACCAGCAAGTTTGAGGAAATGTAATCTTTGGAAAGTGGAAAAAAAATATATATATTGTGTAGAATGAAATGGCAGTCAGCAGCTCAGTCGTCGTTTTACGAGCAAAATATATGGCATTGTTGTAACATGTCTACCTTTTGACAGGTGTCAACTAAATTGAAATGCAAGGAAGAAGCTGCTGTGTGTACGTCAACCTGACTACACCTCGCCACAAAGCTGTTGTACATATGAATGCACTCTACTCTGCTGCACGCGTATTGCCTGGTTTTACCAGAGTGGCTGACTATACGAACAAAACGCACATCATTTTTCAGTCTGATCGTTTCTCTTTCCTCTCATCTTAAAAAAGTATGACAGCACAACGCCGCGGAAGAACAGCAGAGTGCTTTACAAAACTGTTCTGTCTGTTTTATTCACAAAATATCTATTCTGTAATTTAAATCAAATCTCTGGAGTAGCTTTTTTGAACAGGAATTCTCAATTTGCTGTGGTATCAACGGAACATCCCGTTCCATTTGTACTCAGCGTAGGTATTTTTTTGTCACTCATCCATTTTGTCAGCTTGCTGTGTTGACTTCATTACTATTATTAGTGTTCGTTCTTACCTGTATGTTGCCGTGAGTAATATTGCTACCGGTTTGTTTGTTTGCATCCCATCCGGTTGTGGATTTCAGAGACGTCATATGGACTTGTAAAAAGATTTTCTCTCATCCTTTTTCCCCGTCTCTCTGCTCTCCTTTCTGCTTGCTTGCTTTTCCCTTCTGTTCTTTGCAATTTTACTGCTTCTTCTTCTTCTGCTGCTGCTGCTGCTTCCTCCTCCACCTTCTTTTTTCCCCGTGTTGTCTCTTCAGCAGCCTCTGTTTCTCCCTCTTCTCTACCTCTATGCTGATGTTGTGTATCCCCACCTGCACACAGCAAGTGCCACCACCACTTGTCCTCTTTTTCTCTCGCTCTCGTCTCTCTCTCTCTCTCTGCCTCTGCTTTCAAGCTGGTTGTGTGTTACCCCACCACTACCACTACCACCGCAGCCACAGCCACTTGAACTACCATCAAACAAACTTGTAGCGTGACAAAGTGAAAGGAACCCAGTAATTTTTATAACGTCATTATCAACATGTCAATGATAATAATAATAACAATATCTAGTACGCTTTCGTGCCTTTCATTCAATACACTTGCTCTTTGTGTCAGTCACACCGCACCGTGAAAACACAGCTAACCACTATAACCAACTTTTCACTTCACTCCACTTTCCCCACTTATAAAAAAACAACACTACTTTTGTACACACGTTCTATTTTCCTAGCGATCAGCGCAATAATAATAATAATATTACTAGTAATAGCTGTAATGTCGCTGAAAACAAAGACCACAGCAGCGGGCAAGTTACAGTTGCTTCCTATTCTCCTCCTCCCCGCGCCAACACCTTCACAACCACAGCAATTACCAATGATGCTGATGATAGGTACCAGCATGGAAATGGGTCAAATTGCGCTCATCCTGTCTGGTTTCCCCAGAAGAAGAAGAAGGAGAAGAAGGACAGCATGCAAATTATGTAGTTGTACGTGTATTTCCTCCCTCCCTCCCACCGCACACAACACAACCGCCACTTTCTTTTCCTCTTCTCTGCTCTGCTGTCACCAAGAAAACATTTGCTCACACAACTGCACTCTCTGCTGTATTTCAACACGGTTTGTGGTCAAGTCATCTTCTGTAGTGGTGGTAGTGGTGGCAGTAGTATTCCATTGTCCCACGTTGTCACTGCAAAACAATAAAGAAAAACATTGAGCCGTTTGTTAGTCTCTCTGCACAAAAAAATGAATGTATGTGTGTCATTGTGACAAGCAAATTTATGTACATGGCTTTATCTATTTATTATTGTCTACATTTCTTCAACTTGATGGATTTTTATGATGATGACGATGATGATGATGATGGTGGTGGTGGTGGTAGGAAACCAGGGCGAGCAACCTTTTTATTTGTGTACTGCTTTTTTTATTGAATTTCCTTTGACGAAATCTGAAGACTTTCCCATTTATTTCTATATTTCATCCTCCTCCTTCTTCCCATCATCATCATCATCAGTCTCCTTCCTAACAACAACGCAAAAAAATATGAAGGAAACACCAAGATGTATTGCTTTTTTAAAAAATATAAAACGATGTAACCAAGTAGCCGTACACAAATTTTTTTCCAAGAAGAGGCCGCTTTTAAACGTGCGCGCTACATTACACTTCTCTCTAAAATGGCAGTTGGCAGTTTATTTGTAAAAAATATATATATAAGTTGAATGCCTGGTTGCTTTTTGCATCTTCTTTTTTTATTTTCTTTTTTAAGCAAGCTGTACACACTCTACAGCGTTCTATGCATGTACGTGAACCTTTCATGTTGTTTGTATGCTCCTAAAAAAGAATGAGTTGTTGGTTTGGTGTGTGGTGTATGGTTAGCATCAAAATGATGGGTTGCTCAGATGAAAGCATGACGATCCTCATGAATGCCTTCCTTTCTTTTGTTTGTGCATCTTTTTTTATGACGACCATATACCAAGCTGATGATAATGTTCATCATCATCATCATCCTCCTCCTCCTCCTCTTTGCTAAATGTAATGGTGTGTGTGTTTCACCGTTATTTCTCTTGCTTTTTTACAACCTCTCCCTCTCTCTCTCTTTCTCCCTCCTCTCGTCAAGAAAATGATGAAAGAATGAGAAAAGGCAAGTAAGCAAAGAAATACGAAAGAAAAAAAAAGAATCAGAAAGTATGCTTGTTCCACTAGATATTATTATTATTATAGTAAGCGAACTGCAGATGATGATGATATAAGCTTTATTCTTGGCCATGATGACGAGATGAAGTTGACGGCGGTTATACCACCGTTGTCGGATTTTAATAAAGTTGTGCTACTCCTGCTCTGCTGCTGCTGCTGCTGTTGATGTTGATACCGTTAGAGCTCAATGGTTTAACTTCATTTGCTGATCACGCTGCTGATGCTCCGCG
This sequence comes from Sinhomidia bicolor, assembly GCA_027743785.1. NCBI lineage: Eukaryota > Metazoa > Arthropoda > Collembola > Entomobryomorpha > Entomobryidae > Sinhomidia > Sinhomidia bicolor. The sequence continues at coordinate 4,026 of JAHZMT010002606.1, forward strand.
CGTCTTTGTTACAGTGTTTCCATCCAACATTTACTCTGTTTTTTTTTCTTCTTGCCGTCGTCGTTAGTATATTTTTTTGAAAAAAGGGAAATTGAACGTGCTCGTAGCTAGCGACCAGGAGCGTCAGCAGCAGCAGTAGCAGCCCACCACCAGCTATATTTTATTGACGATGGCGGTGTGATGTTTTGGAGGTTGTGTTGTTCAGCTCATTTGAATGCAGCTCTGATCAGTTGGAAAATGTGCCTTTTTATTCCACCCTGTGGACTCGCTCACTTTAACTCTTTCTACACTCAATACTCGGATTTAGCAGTGCTGCTGCTGCTTCACAACAATATAACAGTAACATGTTTACTTGAGAAGGAATAATAATAAGAAGGAAAAAAGGTTTTCTCTCTCTCTCTCTCTCTCTCTCCATGTATAAAATATATGGAGGAAAACAGATTGCTTTTATTACCCCACAACTAGCAGTATTGCCATTGCTACACGACTCCTTTAACAACAACAATTCCTCCATTTATTATTATTATGTCTTTCCTCTAACTTGACTTTGTATGCGACTCACACTATTTATTATTATTATTATTATTATTAGTATCGTATATACGATTTTTTTTGTTGTTGTTGTTATTTGGAGGCAGCCAGTTGAGTGCAGCATGTGAGCAGAAGGAAAAAAAGAAATTTCTATATTTTTGCATTTTTAAAAAATGTGATTTCGCGTTGCTGGTGTGCTGTTGGAAGGAGGAAGCGCTGGAGGAAAAGGGCTGTAAAGAGTGAATGCATGCATAATGGCAAGTGAGTCATATTCCTTTCAAGAATTTGCAGAGAGAGAGAGAGAAAGAGTGCTGTTTGTTGGGCATTCATTCATCCATTCGTGTGTAAAATGGAGTGTTTGCTGCTAGATTCTGCTGCTGCTGCTGCAAGCCAAGTCAAACCAATCGCTTGGCAATTTACAGGCAATAATAAGCAAAGAGAATTCCCCTCAAGAGGCCCATATCCGCCTCGTCTTCTCTCTCTCTCTCTCTCTCCTTCTGTTGTTGGGTGGAATGGAAAAGGAAAGAGAGATTCCCTTTTTTTTCTTTCTCTCTTCTTTCATTTCCATTTGAAAACACACACAAGTGAAAAGAAATAGGAGAAAGTGAATTTAAACAAAAAAAGAGGAAATTGAAGAGGCAATTTAAATTAAGCACCCAGAGAAAGCAAGCAGGCAGACAGACAGCAATACGACGGGAGGCAGTCAGTCCACTGGACTAAATTACAACGCACGGAGAAAATGACCATTGCTTTTATCGCAACTGCTGTTGCTGCTGCTTCTAACCCGAACGTCCGTGATGTAGCATTTTTTATGGATACTTATTTATTCTTTATTTTCATTTTTTTTCGAAATACACACATACGTGTAGAGAGAGTCTACCTGCCTTTGCTCATTCCACCCCTACACTATAGATCATTTTTTTATTAGGATAATTTATTAAGCCATTTTCCTAGCGCTGCGAGTAAGCAGTACATTGTATCACCAGAAACAAAAATGGAAATTTTCTGCCGTTCACTCAGCAGCAAACAAACTATTATGTTTATATTTATAAAAAACGAGTACTTTTTGCCATCAACAGCAGTAGCATTACCACCACCACCACCACCGCCGCCGCCACCGCTGCCTGAAAACAAAGTCAAGTCTGCAGTTCAGTCAATCGTGAAAGTGCTGCTGGTGCTGCCCAACAACCAAACTGAATACGCTCTGTGGCTTTGCAAAAAAAACGTTTCTTTTTTTACTCATTTTTATTCCCGTTTTGCTTTTTTTTGTTGATATTTTTGCGACTCTGTGACTAGCAGAGAGAAGAGGAAGAAGAAAAAGGAGGGGGAGACTTTGCGCCACCGTTTCGGGGGAAATCAGTTGAGAAAAATTGATGCTACACTTGCCAATCTTTTTAATATGAAAAATATACGGTATACATTTGCTTGGCAGTAGTGGTAGTTTGTTGCACACACGGACATGCTAATATTATTATGATAATAGTAATATTTAGTGTTTGTTTTGAATTCAGAGAAGAAAAAAATGGGAAAAAGTAGGACAACATGCATGCATGCATGCATTCGTTCCACATCAAAACCAACAACAACTCTCATCATCATCATCATCACACAAAGTTGTATACAAAATTACATAAGCAGCAAGTATCGCATGGCATACTAATAATAATATTACTCTACTACAAGTCGAGAATTTACTTTTCGTCATGAGCAGGCCTGCTGCAAGCACGGAAGGTGCTGCTGCTGCTGCTGCTGCTGGTGTTGTTGACTGACTGACAAAATATTTTATGGAATGAGGTGGATGGCGCTCTGATAATAATAATAATGATGATAATAATGCTACATGCATACATGGCAAGCAGCGAAGATGAGTAGAAAAGGTGGAAATCAATGAGCCGACTGAATGTGCGCTGTGCTGCGTGGTGACAATTTTTTTTCTTCTTCTTCTAGATTCCATCTATCCAGGCAGTCAGGTATTCATTCCTCTTTGTTGGTACAGTGTTGTTGGGCGACGACGCTATTGTTGTGTCTACCCGTATTGATTAATAGTATTCCCCCGGCAACCCAACCCAGCAGCAGCAGCAGTACCACCATCACCGCAGTTCCATTTGCTGGCACACGCTTCTCATTTTTTTTATATTTTCTTCTAGGAATTTCTCATCGTCGCTTTCCTGTGGTGTTGGGTTTCGTTAATATTGTTATTATTATTATTATTATTATGTTTCGAAGAGAGAGAGAAAGAAGTGGGAAAGAGAAAATATATATTAAGATGTATTATCATTATGATCATTATGATGAGACTTTTGTTGGCTTTTGTTGCTGCTGCTGCTATACTGCAATGCTAAAGCTCTCTCTCTCTCTCTGTATCTCTCCCTCATGTTTTCAGACTGAAAGGAAATGCTTTCTTTCTATTCCCATTTTTTCCTCCACTTTCTCTTGGCAGGAGAAAGATAATAATGCAGTGAATGCGAACACAATGTTGTTGATGATGACGATGATGATGACGATGATAGGAATGGGAAGGACAAGTTTTGTGAAAATAAAGTCGATACAGATAATATTACAAGAAGCCAAAAAGGAACAACTACTCCAGAAATACTAATGATGATGGTGACGATGATATTGATGTTGTTGATGATGTTGCTCCTCTAGTCATCACTCAGCAGCAGCAGCAGCACTGCATGATCGAGAAGCACTACTGACTTTCGTAGAAAGAAAAGAAAAGGCAATTGTTCTCTCTCTTTATCACCCCAACTTTTTCCGTTGTGTCGTCGTGACAGAGCATGGAATGAAGGGGAAGCAAGGAATGCATGAATGCAGGCTGTTTCCTCTGTTTGGACAAATAGACCAAAGGGAAAAATGCACAAGCGACATGAAAAAAAAGTTGAGAATTTTTTTTGTGCTCTTAAAAGAGCAAGCATTTAACTGCTATTTGGTACAACCAAGCAATATTTTCCCAATGGACAGCTGCGTGGAATGATTTTGTCAAGGAGAAAAAAAGCACCTTGTTGTTGTTGTTGTTGTTGAGGAGACTTGTCGTCGTCTTCGTCATCTGCTATATATTTTTTTCTTCTGTTTTTCCGTTCTTAACTGTGTAGGTGCTCCTGTCTTAAATGTTTTTCTCGTTGGCAAAACCAAGCCAGTCCCTAAAAGTCTTTGTCATATTTTATTTTTTTTTTGCCACTACTCCTGCCGTACATGATGCTGTCTTGTGATGAGAATATCAACAGTGATAAGCTGACTACTGCTGTTGCAAGACGGCAAGTGAAAACGTTGTGACATATGCCATCGTATCTGCTTTCATCACATCACCAGCAGACGAGAATATAAAGAATGTACATAAGAGAATCGAGCAAAGTATCATAAAGAAAACTTGTATTCCCTGCTCACCAACCACCATCTCCACCGTCGTCGACATAGTCATCATCATCGTCGTTCTGATCTTGTCTTGAGAGAAAAATGGAGGGAAAAAAATATTTCTACTTCCTTCCATTTCTCATGATATTCCTTGGGAAGGGGGTTAGATGGTCTGTGACAAAAGTCATCTTGTTCATCATCATCAACAGTGGCATGATGATGGCATGAAGAAGCTACTTCGTCTCTCTACTCAAACAAGTATATGAAAACCTTTTTCCATACGAATCAGATTCACTGATCATCACTTGCATGAACAAAAGTACCTAAAAGAAACTTTCTTTTTCCTCTACACAAATCTGTTTCTTTTCTAGTGGTGGTGGTGCTGCAGTGGAGAAAGCATATGTATACACAAAGAGCTTATATACTATTCAGCGTTCTCTCCCCGCCCACGTTCGCTTTCATCTGAAATTCAGCAGAGTAGAAAAAAATGGGACGAGCAAAAATAAAGGGGAAGAAAGACAGGATTCAATTGAAAAAAAATGCGAACAAGTTATAAAAATGGGAAGCAGTGAAGCTAACCAGTAGTTAGTTTTGTAAGTCATTCAGTCTTGTTTGCAACTCAGTTTCTCTCTCTCTCTCTCTCTCAGTTTTGCAAGCATGGTGAGAGGTGCACAAGAAAAGGGAAAATAATATTGGGAGAGAAAGAAGATAGAAAACGAAGGCGAAAAATAATAATGAGAAAGTTGGAGCGAGAAAGGCAAAAAAAAATGTATAGGGGACGATTATTATGGCATAGTATAGAAGAAGAAAAAAATTAATAATAAAATTGCAGATTGAAGAAGAGGCAGAGAAAATAATTATGACACACAATCAATCTTGTATTTTTTTTATACGCAGTAGTACCTATCTATGAGTATATTATTATAATAGTACAGTGAATAATATTTACTCACAGTTGACTACACACTGACTTCGTCCTGGAATTCTCTCAGTAAGGCAAACAAGCTCTCGTTGTTTCCCTTACTGATGAAATGGCAGCAGCACACAATTAATTTTCCAATTCATTTCTCTGATTGAGGTGAAGAGGGAAAGAGGTAGCTACTACGTGTGTGTAGTTTCCACGTATACCTACTTGTATTATTTTATTTTATTATGTGCTATAGCGCTGCTTTCTTTTACCGCGCTGCTTGCTAACATCCAATCGGACAAAAAGCCTCAGACAACGTGAATACTACTTGTGTACGTTATCCAGAGACAACCTCATGTTGTGCACACACTCACAGTCTCATCATCTCCCTACTACTAATTTGTTTTCATGCTCATTATTATTATTATTTTATTATTATTATTATTATTATTATTACAGGTAAGCTTATATATATAGAGAGAGAGAAGGCTGCTTGCTGATTCCAGCGCGCTGTCCTGCTGCCTTGAATGTCGAATTAAAGTCACCTTGTGACAGGACACGTTTTTGGCATGTTACCACAATAATGGTAGACAGCAGCAAGTGTATCGTCGTCAAGCTGAGTGGAGGTTTGTTGGTTGGTAGTAGGCTGGCTGATGATGACTACGACTATTCATTCATTCATTGTGAGTGGAGGAGCGAGCGAGCGAGAAAAAGGCCAGAGAAAAGACGACGACAATGATTACGATGTGGCTGCTGTCAGGGCAGCAGAAGGCAATACATGACATTCATTTATATTCTGTCGCTTCATTAATATTATTATTATTACTGCTATTATTACTGGTGGCCTAAATGGGCCATTTAAACATATGCAGATTGCCTTGCAAGCACATCACATAACTTTGTTATTGCTATATGCTTGCTAATCCTCATCTCATCTCACTGGCCGTGGCTTTGCTGCTGCTGCTGCTGCAATCTCAAAATGATGACTATGATGATGACGATGATGATGATGAAAATAAAGGCAAGTGAAAGTGGAGGTGAAGTGTGGAGACATGCAAAATAATAAAGAGTTGTTCGTGTTTCCTTTTTGGCTACACAGAATACTTACTCTCTTTCGATTCTCTGTGCTTTTCTCTCTGTGCCCTGTTGTTGTTCCACTTTCTCTCTCTCTCTCACTTCCGCCATCACTACCACCACTACTCACTGTTAATAATGGTGGTCCGTTTTATTTTGAGAGCATGAAAATTGGATAGCCAAAATGCTGCAGAGAATTATTTAAGCCTTCATAATAATAATAATAATAATATTCTCGTCGTCATCATCATCGTCGTCGTCATGCAGCCCTTCATCTCTTTTATCTTTTTTCTCTCTCATTGTGCTGCTGTTGTGCAGTGCAGAGCGGCGGTGTGTGTCGTGGACACTTGTTGTAAGAGCAGCAGCAGCCCTCCACCGTCTTTGCACAATGAATGAATAATGGAGCCGAGTGGCGACTGGTACGTATTCATCTTCTTCTTTTTTTTATCCGCCACCCACACAACAACAGCAGCAGCAGCAGCTCGGCAAAATGTATTACAAGAGAACAAATATTACAACTCTAAATGTACCTCTCTGAATACTTGTTCAACTGCATATTATTACTTTCAGGTATCCATGGGAACAAGTTAAAAAAATAATATATATATATTGTGTGTATATATATATATATATATATGTATATTGCTGTAGGCTCGTTGGTAGGAACAACAAGAGAGCTGCTCCCAACGGTGGCAAAGAATAATAATAAGAATAATAATAATATAGTAATAATAGTAATAATAATAATAAGAGAAGTGGAATAGGAATGGTATGAGAGCACTTTTTCTCCTTTTGCATGCCTTGTACGTATACACAACACCACACACAGACACACACTTACACTTGTGCCAAGGTCTCTCTCTCTCTTTGTGAGTACACACTATAGAGTCAGTATCTTATTTAAAATCATGCAGCCAGAGAGAGAGAGAGCCTCAAGAAATCCCGAATAAAATTGTTAAGCAAAAGTAGGCCCTTTCCTCGCTTCCCCATCCATGCTCCAGTCTTCTTCTTCTTCTACGCTACTAATATCATTATATTCTTTGTCTTTAATTTTTTAGTGATTCGTTATGAAGAATGCAGAGCAAGGAAAAGTATTTGGCCTCTTTCTCTTTTTTTTTAAAAAAAAGAAAAAATATATTCTGAACAAGTAACATGTATACATACCTATACACTTCTCCTTCCCACCCATTTAATAATATATGGTTTTTTTTCTGGAAATAATAACAATAATAACAGGAGCTGCAGTAAGCAGCAGCAGCAAATATACAGGATAGGTTGTTAGAGTAGCTTTTCACTGGAGCAAAAAGAATAACTACTTGTCTGAAAAACAACAACTACTTCTTCTCCACTCCAATTTCTCTCTCTCTCTTCACTACTTTCATAAAATAAGCTTTAGGCAAAAGCAGGGAGAAATCTAAACTCTGTTTCCGCTCCTGCTTCTATTCCAAGGAGCTCGAGAGAGAGAGAGAGGAAGAGAGAGAGGGGAGAAAAAAAAGTTGTTGGATGGAAACGTCGATGTAGAAAGAAAACTTTTTTTTCGTCTTGCTTTTTCTCTGTGGATAAAAAAAATTATTTTTTTCTTGTTGTTGCCTTGCTTGGCTCTGCTGTTGCAAATGTGTATTCATACTGCTGCCTATACGCGATGAAGATGATGATGATGATGACGACGACGACGATGATGAAAGCTTGTACTAATTTATTTATTTAGCTCACTTGCACAGGGAGAATCAAGGAGAGAATGAAAGTTAACATGATGATGTACTCTTCTCTCTTTCCCACTCATTTCGAAGAGAGGGAAAAAATATTTTTGTATAAAGGTAAGCAAGGAGGTAGATAGATACCTTTTTTTGGGAGAGAGAGAGAAAAAAAAAGTTTTGGTGAATGTGTTATCCTTGTAATGTTACCTTATATTATGGGAGAAACTAAGGCGATGTGATGCAGAATTATATTATGAGAATCATTTTGTAGACATGCATTCAGGCAGATTTTCTTTCCTCTCTCTTGACTTTCATGAATATTAAATGAGGGACTGGAGAACAAGTTGTTTGGGCAGCAGCAGCAGCAGCAGCCCAAGTAAAAGGTAGAGGATGAGATGGGCCTTGTGAAAAAAAAATTCATTTTATTTTATGAGCGGCGATCCCTTAAAAATAGGGCATGATACGCTTCAGGTTTGGTGGTGGGAAGAAGGGAGAAAAAAAGATGGTAGTTTTTGAACTGGCCATTATTAGAATATGATTGCGGCTAGGTGAAAAAAAAGTGGACAAAGAGGAAGGATATAATGTGGCGTGTGTGTGTGAGAAGGGAAACGAAGACAAAAAAAAGTTTTATGGAGGGACGAGATAGTGGTTATAGTGGTGCTGCTGCTGGCAGTGAGAGTTTAGCGGATGAAAGCGATTTTTAAAGTATAAAAGTTGGATTAGCGAGAGAGTGAAGATTGCATTTTTGAACTCTTTTTTCTATATTCCATTCTGGTTATCTGCTCTGCTTATTATTATTATTACGAGGTTGAGAAAGAAGAGAAATGAATGTATTTGATGTTTTAAGTAGTTGCAAGCAATCTATTATGATGTGACGTTAAAATTGGTGAGTTGCTTCATCCAACTCACTTTCTCTCTCTCTCACTCTTTTACAGTTTGTTGGTTTTGTAGAAGAAGTAGAGAGAGAGAGAGAGAGAGAGAGAGAGGCTGCAAACGTCGATGAAAAAGTGATGATATAAAGTTGCTCTCACTTTTTTTTCTCACACTATTTTGCTTTGTTGAGATACTAATCCCTTGTCAGGGAAAGGACACGCTGAGCGTGTGCAAAGTCTAAACGGATGAGTCTTGTGGGACAGTTCGTCGCTGCTCTACATCTCCAGCCAAGTCTCTTCTCGGAAGCAGTAGCGCTGGTGGTGCTGGTGGTGGTGATGATGATGAGAAAGTTATGATGAAGCGACAAAATTGTAGAGTGATGATGAAAAGTGTGAGTGTTTCTAATGATAGCATTCATAGTAATGATAATAATGATGATGATGATGATAATGATGGGATTGTAGATACATAGAAGTAACAGCAAGCGAGAAGTTGTAGCAAAGCAGTAAGAAAAGCCACAAGAGTTATTTCACATTTAAAAAAATAATAATATGTATAACAATATATTACACACTTTAAAGCTCCCTTTTTCCCCTTCCCCCTCTATACATTTATAATTTATTCTACATTATTATGACAAGGCATGCATCTGTACTCGTCCTCCATTTTGCAGTGCACACAAAAAATTAATAGCATTATTTAATCAACCCAAATGGAAAAGTTTTTTTGTCATGTTTTCAAAAAAATGAAATTTTTTTTGTAGCAAGCACAATTATTGCAATGCAGCATATATTTTAGATTTTCCTAGAAAACTTGCAAGTTGAAGAGAGTTGAAGAGAGAGAGAGAGAGAGAGAGAGGCGAGCTCAGTTTGTTTTTTTACTCTTCACATCACCAATCTTACTTTTTACTACAGATTATTACTACCATTATTACTGCCATCTTGGTAATTCAAGTGAAATGCTGTATTGCTGATACACGCATAATAAGAAATAGTTGATGAGTGAGTGAATTTTTAGATATTCTACTGCTTGCTGAATTCAAGCTTGCTGCTTACAGCTTTGATAAGAAAAGGTGTGTCGTCGTCGTCGTCGTCGTCGTGCCCTTTTGTGTCTGCTTTTCGTCGACTCTCTCTCTCTCTCTGTATCCTGAGGGAAGTAGCTTGGCAAAACTGAACAAGCTTGTTTTAACCGTCTTCCGGAGAAATGAGTGTGTGTGCCTATCTACCTGTACGAGACAGGGAAAGAGGAGCATATTGCTGGTATGCTGCTGAGCATAAGATACATGCATTTATACAGCAGGATTTTATGGATTTATTATGAACGTTGTGTATATACAGCAAGTTTTAGTATGTATTTTATTTTTATTTTTTTTACATATCTGCCATCTTTCTCTGCCGCCTATTATTACATACACCGCGGCCTTACGTACGATATACTCTCTCTCTCTCTCCTTTTTTGCATCAAGCAAAGTCATAAATTTCCCTGCTCACTTGTTGTACATAATATGCACAAGTTGCAGGGAGCAAAGAGGCAGTAAAGCAGTTACACTGAAATAGATGACAAGCTATAAAGTACACACCACAAAGTGAACTCTTTCTCTCTCTTTCTACCTATTCATTCACTGCTGACACGGCACAGTTTTATGAGTTCACTTTGCCCACCGATGCCCGTCTGCCTGCCTGCCTCCCTTACTCGGGAGATGTGTGGGGAGGCGGCTGCTGCTGTAGTTGGATCGCCCAAATCAGATTAGAGGCAAAGGAAAGGATACATTTTAGTGGGATAATAAGAATGGAAAATGGCAGCGTTAATTAATCCAGAAAAGACTGCTAAATACGCCGTACATATTGCATGATAATGGCCATGTTGATAAATTCAGAGAGCTTCTTCTTCTTCTTCGTCTTTGTATACTTTCCCTTCATTTGAATATATTATTCAACATTGTCTTGCATTGTGTTCTCTTTTTGCTTCTGCCACACTACCACTTGTGCTATCACTCTTTACATCGTTGGTGTTTTTGTTAACGTCCCATTCTAAACTCTCATGATCCACACGGGGTGATGCGAGGGAAAAGGGCATGAGAAAAGCCAATGGCAACAACCATGTAGAGAGGGAGGGGGAGGGAGAGGTATGTAGTTAGTTAGTGGTAGGTAGACCGAAGAATGTACAAGGTTGGCTGGATGGAGAAGAAAAAGAGAAGAGAGAAGAGACTGAGAAGGGCTATAAGTAGCGCACTGACAATAAGCGAAATTCTTATGTATAAGGCAAGTGGATGAATAGCAAACGGAATAAAGTGTGCTCATTCATAATTCAGGAATCAGGAGATCTCTCATCTTATTCCACTTGTTCTTCTTCTTCGTCGTCTGCTCCCCCTCTTCCCCTCTCCACTTTTGACTTGTACTGCCGGTTGCGTCCATTCTTTATTCCATCATAAGAAGACAGGAAGCATACCTGTTAGTTGATACACAGACCTCTTCATCTCCTCTCCCTCTTTTTTATTGCTCAACTCAACTGCCTAATAATATTATTAATGCGGAGCAGCATCACCGGCAATGCACGGAAAAGGCAGACAAGACATGCACCCAACCCACTCGCTTGCTCCTTTTGTCCATTTCATTTTATTTCATTCTTTCACTCACTTTCTCACTTTCTCTCTCTCTTCTTGCCTCTCCGTCTGCCTGCCTGCCTTGCTGCTCACACAGGAAATAATGTACACACGTCTTTCTAGGACACAGCAAGAAAAAAAGGAGAGCAGAGCAGAGCAGCAGCTATGACCAATTCTCTCCGGAACAAAACTCGTTTCTCTTCCTTTCTCCCTTGTAAGCTTACAACTATAAAATAATAATAGTAGCAGTAATAATAATAATAATAGTACATAGTTGCATCTTTTCCTCTTCCGCCATCCCTCACATCTCATTCCCCATCTCTCTGGCAAAAAAAAGAGAGAAAGAAAACAGTGGACACTCTCATGTCTCAATTCATTCTCGACTATCTATATATAATACAGAGTCTACTTTAGACTCCATCATGCTCGTCGTCGTCCCCATTGCGGCCGTCAAGAGATTTTAACCCTCTTTCCTCATTTCCTCTTTCATTTGATAATCCTACTCTTCAAATAACAACAATAATATACAAAAAACATATTTTCCCAGCGCAGAGCTATTTAATAATAGTAATAGTGGTGGTTGCACTGAAACTCTCTGAATGGCACGGCACGAATGTAAGAAAGTAACGAAGCGCGTTGTAGGGATGAGGATGACGATGCTATATATATGCTGCCGTCGCGTGCTGAGAACCTTACACAATTCGCTAACTAACCTGCAATACGTTTTTAATAGCAGGGAAAAACAGTGCAGGTTAAAGAGTTGTAATAGTTTTAGCGATTCAGTTAAATGCTTATAGCAGCTTGAGCCGTACTGCAAGGTAAACTTGAGGATAATACTTTCCCTCTCACCGACCGACCGACCCACCGACCGACAGACAGACAAAACTTGTGCTGCCGCAGCTTGTGATATCAGCAGCATAAACAAAATCAAAGAGGATGATGAAAAGTAAGTAGAGCAGCAGTGGAGACTTTGAGAGTGGTTGCTGTAAAATAAAATACTCTGAATGAGCCCACTACTTACTTACTACCACTCCACCACATTTACTATTATCATTTCGACATCACTGTCGAGAAAATCCTCTGTGTGCAAGTATGTGTTTGTGTTGTTGAAAAAAAAGAGACAGAGAGTCGCAAGGAGAAATATGTACATGTAATGTGCAAGTAGCAAGCAAGTAGAAAAAAAAGTATATAACCCCCTTAGAATACCATCCAAAATGACGGGCAGAATAGGATAGATGGATGGTTGAAAATGATGATGATGATGATAATAATAATATTTTAGTTAAAGTTGAAAGGAAGATGGGCTCTCCAACTTCATCATTTTCTTTCTCTCTCTCTCTCTCTCTCTCTCTCTCTCTCTCTGGATTGTCCTCCTCTGTGTCTCGTTCGTTCCCGCTGCATATCACCAACCACCACCATACACAATACAGACAACTCGTTGCTACTCTTACCTACTTTTCAACTCACTCACTTTAACAGCAACAGAAATAGCATCACATCATCCAGCGACAAGAAGAATAAAGAGAGAGAGAGAGAAAAAAAGAGAGAAAGAGGTTCCCCTTTCTCTCTCTCTCTCTCTCTCTCACTGTTTGTCTTTGATAAAACTTTTTTTCCCTCTTGCTATCTCTCCATCCATCTCCTCTCGTGTGTGTATGTGTATGTGTGTGTGTTGAACCAAACCTCCTTGTGATGATGACGATGATCATCATCATGGCAAAAAAGGAAATGGTAAACACAACAAGTTTTTTATATTTGTGTATCTATCTGCTTTTCTGCCTCTTTTTCCCATCATCTCTCTTTTCCATTGCTGCTGCTTTGTACAAAGCTGATGAAATTTTTTTCACAAAAAAAAAAGTTTTTTTCTCTTTCTCTCTCTCGTCTTTCTCCTTGGGTGAATGTTGAATCTCTCTGGTTGGATTTTCATGAAAAGGATGAATGGTCGTTGTGATCTTGCTGATCCTTGCCTGAGTGCCTGAGAGTGACGAGGGCTGGCTGGTTGGTTGGGTGGTATGATGATGATTTTTTTTGGTGAAAGGAGAGCAAATAATGAAAAATAAATTCTGTGTGAGGCAGGTGTAAAGTAGAAGAGATAGGTGGAAGCGAAGCTTTCAACTACTTTTTTTTTATATGAAACATTTCAATTTCCTAAGGCGATATTGTTTGCGATGATAAGCATAGGCCAGGATATACATACTAGTACCGCACACGCAGTGTAAATACTTTGGCACACAGAAGTTTTACGGAAAATGAAGGAAAGAGTCCATGTTCTGGTGTCTAATAATAATGCATTGTTTGCATATTTATGAATGCGCCAGAGTTTGCCTTGGATGTTGGTAAGCTGTAATGGCAATAATATGCCATGTTGAAAGCAAACAGATTTTTTTATTTTTTTGAAAGGAAGGCTTTTTTTAACTTGTCTTTGTGCACGGTTACATTTTTTTTCTGTTCGTTTTTCGGATCAATGAGGATGAAAAAAATTGTGCACAAAGCAGAGCAAGGACAAGCAAGTAATTAGAAGGATTTTTCAAAAAAAAATATGGTAAAGCTGTCAGGGATTAGCAGATTAGCGGAAGATTACATATATGGGAGATACCTAAATGTGCTTTTGTAGAGATGCCACTGCTCAAAACTAAAAGTTGATGCTAAAAAAATGTATAGCAATCAATGAGACAAGTTCTACTTTTATAAGTAGAATTAGTTAAAGGTATTTTTAAGTGGAAAAAAATCAATGGATGAGAGTATGCATGCATGTATCCATCCATACGGGATTACCTAGTTACGACACGGAAAAGCCAAGTTTTTTTAGTAGAGGCGATGATGACCACAACTGATTTCCCTGCCACAAATCTTGCCTCACTCCCATAAATAATCCCCACGCCGCGGCCCGCTTACACACACACACACACACACGGTTTGTGTGCTTGGTTTACATTTCAATTTTTTGCTAAGCGTTTGCACAGTTTGTTACAGGCAAACGAGCAAAAAATATACATGTAATAATATCATGATGGATGGCACGGTGTCCGTGAGGCGACGATGAATTACTTTGTTGCTATTTTTTCTGTATACGTACTTTACGGAATGAGAGGAGAAGGAGATGGTCGTCGTCGTGCTTGTAAATGCGGAGTTTGGTAAATTAACAAATATTTAATTAACCCCCATTCTCTGCCCACCTCTAACAGCAT
>JAHZMT010002607.1:0-11349 GCA_027743785.1 Sinhomidia bicolor
CATCATTTTTTCAACAAGGATTTCCTATTTTGTAAGAGAAAAAAAAGTCATGATGTGGTCGCCTTCTTTACTGGTGTTCGTATGTGCATACACTCGTATATAACATGCATCACTAGGGATGCAGCGGTTATTATAGGTTCAACGGATTTTGGATCGGTGTCATTCGTTCCTCATTGATATCAGAGACAATTAAACGTTCTTCAACGGAAATTAGCCAAATCTATTGAAATATTAATACACTGAAGATATTACAAGAAAAACTAATTTTTCTGGCATTAAAGTAAATTTTAAAATAATTAAAAAAAATTTTTTTTTAAATACCGAACGAAACTTCGAGTTTCGGTTCGGTTTCAATTTAAACCGAAACCGACACATCCCTATATACACTACCATATTACAAAATTTTTCCACCAATATATATTTTTTGCCTGTATCATCTTGTCGGTCATTTTTGGTCTTATGCAATGTGTACAGCTGTTATACAGTAGATACACAAGTGCGATTGGCAAAAAACCTTGTCATAAAATAAATATGTACATTCAAGAAATATCTGTTTAGTTAACGAAAAAAGGTGTAATAATCTTCTTTTTATATAGTAAACTAACAACAGTAAAGTTAAAAGCAGTGATGAAAAAAAAAATATATATATATAAAATTTTTGGGTTCCGCTCTTTTTTTCAAGAAGACTGTCCAAATGACCATGATGATGGTGAACACGGGAAAGGAGTGAATTGAGGTCGAAGAAAGTAGATATTTACTACTGTACATTCTACTCTTATAGATAGGCGTATAGAGTTAGTGGTAAGTAGCGAGCAAAAGAAGATAATATTTTGGTCTGTCATCGTCGTCACAAGTAAAGCTTTATGGTGGTGGTGGTGGCGGTTGGTGGTTGGTCATGAATGTTCAGTATATTGAGAAGATGGTGGTGGTGATGAGATCAGTCATAATTTGACTCTATCTGATGACTCTGCAAAAGTTGTGTAGAATTGGAGTAATGGTCAGAGTAGAGGAAGTAATGCAATGTATACGACTTTTTTTCCTTATCATCATCCTCATCGCTGTGTGGTGGTCGTCAATTCTTGACTTTATGAACTCTCTTCTCCTATTTATATCAGTGGATAAATAGATAGATAGATCCCACATGTGTAGACACACACACACACACACCAAAACGTTGCTACTTCTGCTGATGATGATGATGCATGAGTAAAATTTATGGCTAATTCATTTTCTTCTCCGTTTTTAAAGTTTTAAACCAAAGTCGCTACACAAGGGAAAGAAAAAGAAAAAGGGCTTTTATGATTTCTATTTTAAGGAAGATAACATCAGACATTCGTTCATTCAATCCACCAAAACATATTTTCTGCATTATATAATAATAATAATAATAATAATAATCGTAGATACATACTAAGAATTGGTATGGTATATTATATATAAAGAGAAGAAAAAGAAAAAGACAAGCAGAACGGAAGGAATAGAAAAAGTGAAGAAAATAAGGACAGCAGCAAGTAGCAGAAAAAAAAGACATAGAAAGCACTTTACTTTAGTGCATTGCGTCTTCTTCTGCTGACGTCTGCATTATATTGACGTTGACGTTCACAAATAGGTTGACATTTTTTCTTCTCCTTTTCTTTTCCTCTCTCCATTTCGGTATGAAACAAGCTATCCGTTTTAATTTTATTTGACAGATTAGTCTCGTCAAACTCGAAGAGAGAGAGAGAGAGAGAGAGAAAGGAGGAAGCAGAAGAAGAAAATGAAGAAGCATCATAACATCAGTATCAGTTTTGCTTACTCGATTTCACCCTCAGTACCTGAATCTGAATTTTTTCTCTCTGCTACTCTAGAAATGGAATAAAGAAAGAGAGGCGAAGAAAAAAAAGTTGATAGATCTTATATACATTTAGAGAACATCCGTACTGAATGGCACACATGGCGTATACATTATCAATACAAAAAACCCCAGATCAGATATTGTATATACCTGCATTCCAACCACACTCGTATCACAACCACTCTGTCTTTTTTATCCATTTAAAAGAAATTCTAGTCATATAAACCCTCTTGATTTCATTTTACCAGGAATTTGGATCAACGAGCTATTTCTTTCTCATTTCTACACGCAAAAAATAATACATGTATTTTACTTTTGTAAAAGTGGGGGAAAATAAGACCCGGCGACATGGAACAGGTCTACAATTTTTTTACTCATTTATACATAAACTACTAAATACAGAATTCGCATATATGTAGTTATGCATACTCCATATTATTAACATATTTCATGTCACTTCCCTGTGTCACTCCACTTGTATATATGAGTCTCTCTGCCAGAATAAAAAATCAATGTGGGAAAGAGTTTTTTTATCTTTCACACAAATAAAGGACAGAGTAAAAAAAAGTATGAAAAATAAGTGCACCAGTAATAGAGTCGTTTCTTCTTTCACAAAAATGGAAAGAAAGGGAAAAAGACGAACGATTGAGTCAAAAAGGAAAAGAAGCCAGCTTGTGTCATTGGATTGATCTGAAGTACTGGCAATATCGTCGTAGCAAGGAACAAATATTTCTGTCTCTCTCTCTCTCTGCTTATTTCCTTAGTTTTAAGTCTAAATAGTACAACAGTGTCACGCGGCACACTCACAATACATACACTTACACACATTCTATCAACCAACCATATACACACGCGCGTCTTCAACTGGAGATAAATGATTTCCCAAGAGACACAGTAGAAAACCGTATGTTTTAGTAACCATCCCGCTCAAATAGGGCTGGAGATGGTGGTATAAAGAAGCTATAGAGATATACTGTGCTTACACACACACACACACACAAACGCTCTGCTTTCTTCTCAATATATTCATGCTTTTCTTGTCGTCTTGTTTTAAGAAAAGAGAGGTATAAAGAGATGTTTATATTTTTTTCAAACTTGGGCCTGTCTACTGGTGATGGAGTAAAATGGTGTTGCTTTCTTTCCTTGCTGCTGCTCTTACTGTTGCTTTTTTCATTCTCCTTTTTATATATATTTTTTTTGGATGTGTGCAAGTTTATAGTACGCTTTGCAAAGATATTACAAGCTAGACCCGTCAGCAAAATAAAAACAGCGGACGGACGGGAAAAAAAGAGCAGCTAGCTCAGCATAATCATCATCATCATGGTGATCACGATGATGATGATGATACCACGCTGTTTCTTTCTGCTTTTTTCCGGGTTCTATCCAAGAATGTACAAGGAGCGAATAGAAAGAAACAAATACAAGAAATAGAAATACAAGCGAAAAAAAGAGAAGAGATAGATTTTTCGCGGCAAAAAAGTATGTAAGAAAGAGAGAGAGAGAGAGAGGAGAGAGAGAAAAAAAAGATGAAAAGGATAGAAAACAGTTTTGGCTACTATTTTGTTGAGATTCTCAAGTACAAATATATTGAGCATCATCATGGTGATACTTGAACGGAGACAGCAGCAGAAGCAACATTAAATCGAGAAAAAGAGGATGATATTTTTTCAACGAAAATATGTCTGTAAGCATGCATGTCTTTCTCCGTTTTATTTTTTTTCTTGTAATGAAATGAGATATGGTGTTATATATATATATATATTCCTACATACATAAAATAGTAATAGCCTAGTTTTGTAAAGGTAGAGAAAAAAATACAAGAATAAAAAATATTGTTTGGTATATAATTCCTTAGCAGGAATTGTAGAAGATAGAGAAAAAATCTTTCCTGTTTTTAGTTTTCTATCAGCTGCCAAGTGTCACATACAGTTAGTGTTCATATTGACACACAGCTGCCGTATGTTTAGACAATTCAATGTTATTTTTTTCTGTTTCTACTGCTTCTTTGTTTTTTTTTGGAGGGTTTTTTCTTTCTTTGCTACTGTCTGTCTACCTCTTTTTCATCTTATCGATAGAACTACGAGGAAAAAAAGAATAACACGTAATCCTATTCTTTGGTTCTCTTTGCTTAAAAATGTAACCCTGGGAATGTTATTGCGCACTTTTCTCTTTTCACTTTTTTTGTCTCAAAAGACAACACTATTGAGAGAGGGAGAGAGAAAGAGGGTGAAAGCGTGTGTTTGGATATGCGTGTCTGCTTTGTTCCATTGCCTTATTTAGATATAACGAAAGAGCGAGAGAGAGTGTGTGTGTGCGTGGCATCGAGTATTATGTGTAATAGAGTTCATCTGATAATCTTATGCTCTTTTCTTGTTTTTACTAGAAAGAACAAATACATAATAATAACAATAATAAAAGAAGTAGTAATAATAGTAGTAGTACACATGTGCGCTGAGTAACGTGTCGACAAATAAACACACAAATGGACACATACCAGCGCAGCAGCAGCAATGGCAGAACAGGAGAATGTGGAGTAAAAAGACACAAGGGACTGTTTTTTTTGCTGAGCACGTTTGATAGCATTATTCTCATCTATTTTTCATCAGGCATCAAGCCAGCAAGAGGAAAAAAATAATACGTTTCGTTTAGACCTGCCATAATTGCACTGTATTGATTTCCACTAATGCGATATAAATGATAAATGTCAGAGCTATGCATGATGATGACATAATTTTCATCCAAAATGGTTTCCTTCAGTGGATAGGTAGATAAAAAAACAAACACTTACACACACTAACGTGTGTCCCTAGTAAAAATACATATAAACATGCTTACTATATCTAAAGTAGCAATGATACTACTAGTGGAAGTTGAGATAGGATTTAGAAATGAAAGTAGTTCATGTAAACCTGGACAGCTGAAGGAAGAACAAGATGATCAAGCGATACAATGGCAGGTGACAAAGAAAATGGGAAAAGAATGAACGTGAAAAAGAGATAGAGAGCACCATCATCATCATCATCATGATTACAGCAGCAGCAGACGCTTAATCTGCTCAAGTGAAAGTATCTGCGGATGAAATCCATTATTATAATAAGTTGCATTGTTAACCCGACATAAAACCCCAAGTCATTGGAAAGGAAGGACACGGATAGATAGATAGATGGATGGATATAAATATATTGTAACGTAATATACAGCACTCTCACGCACGCACAATATTAGCTTGGACTACAACATACATAAAAGCGTACACTATAATTCTACGCTGCATTATTGTACTTTTGCTACTACTACTGCTTCTTCTTCTTCTGTTATGTGTACCGGGAGAATAGAATGGAAAGGACATCAATCCCCTCTGGCAATAAATGTATTGATATTCAAACGAAATCTCTTGTCAGGTCTTATTCATGCGGTTAGGACAAGCCTCTCTTCTGCTGCTGTTGCTGCACGCTCTCACCTTCTCTCTTTTCACACACTCTCTTTCTCTCCTGCTGCGGCTGCTGCCATTTCGCATAATACGCTTCTCCCCATCACCACCACCAATGAACATTGCACAGTTTCCTTTTTAAAGCCATTTGCATCAGGCAACATTGAGGTATTTTCTCAGCAGCAGCAGCAGCATAGGCTCGTTTATTCCCAGCACAACCACCATCACCACCACCGCAGCAGCAGCATACCTACATAAACCTATTATTATAGTATGTGCACCAACTGGGAATAGAGAAACCATGAACAAGAGACTCATTCAGGTTGAACGAAAAGTAGAGTCAAGTCAACTCCGTCATCGTCCTCGTCACTTTTTTTTCGTTGAAATATATATATACATATATGTATGTATCTGTATATACATATATATCACAAAAACCTTTATGAATTTGTGAAAAAAAATATATGCATGTCTAGCAGGATGTTCAAAGCAAGACCAATACCAAGCAAACATTCCCTTTTGTACTACTTTCTTCTTCTTCTTCCTCTTGGCCTGCCTTTACTCCTTTCCATGATTTTTTTTCTTGTTGAGCTTTTCTGCTTTGTTATAACACTCTCTCAAAGAGATTTTTTTTTGCTTTTTCACCACATTCCTTTTTTCAATCTCAAGCTTGTTTTCGTGGTGTTTGTAAGTGGTTAATAGGCATAACTGATATGAATGTAGGTATGTAGAATAATAACAATGGAGGGAGGGTGAATGGAAGGGAGGGAGGGAGGGAGACGGACGAGAATAAAAAAAGAAGCGAGCAATATCTTCATTCATGGGTGACTTGTCTCACCTCCTGTACTGATCCCATTTTAAACAATGTGACAAGGAAAAGGAGAAAGGGAAGAAAGAGAGAAAGAAAGACGAAGAGAGGGAGAGAGCGGAAGAGGCTTTTCATCCTTGCCGCTGCCTTACTTTACCACCACCACCACCACTAGATTTTCCATAAGTATCCTTTGTTGTATGTGTGTGTGTGGCTCCATGTCCCTTTATTTTCTTGAATAGACTGACTGAGTGAGCGTGTGTTTTTACGCTTTCTTTGTCAACTTGTCATGTTTTTGACATCTGAGCATCAAAGCAATCAGTACACTTCAATTCATCCCTGCTTTTTTTCTGATTCAATTCCACCACTCTATTTGTTTGTGTACAAGCAAGAAAAAATAACATCCATCCAAGATTTAGATTTGATGATGTAGGTTTTTTTTCTCTGTACCAATATTCAGTCAAGTAAGTGTCCTACCAAATACTATTATTATTATATATAAAGAACTGAAAAGCTAGTGGTGGTAAATGAAAAAAGGTTCACCAGTAAAACGCTCTTCTCTTTTTTTGTGGACAGTCATGTTCGCTTACATGGAAAGATGCTCTATAGCATTGAATGTATTGATGAGGATAATAATAATAAAAATAAAATTGTATGGAGATTTTACAAAAGTCCTCTTCNTTGAATGTATTGATGAGGATAATAATAATAAAAATAAAATTGTATGGAGATTTTACAAAAGTCCTCTTCTATTCCATCAAATGTCATGCATGAAAAAAAGTTGACAAATTATAACTTTGTTTTCTCTCCCTCTCTCTCGTAATATTTCTCCTTTCAAGTCATATTTCAGCTATTGTGTGTATCAAAAGGAAGTAATAATAATAAATAAAACCGACATGACCGGAACAGAAAAAGCTCTTACAATACTTATTTTTTCTCTATGCTGTATTATTATCAGAAATAAAAATCAGGGTACAAAGCAAACAATCAGAACATAAATATATGTACACCTAATATAATCCTGCTGCTACTACAATAATATACAACGGTATTTATTATTATCAAGTATAAATTTTATTTTTCTAGGCAAAAGACGAAAGCACGCCGTAAAATTAGTCGTTGTCGTGGTAAAAACAAAGTCAATACATAGGTAATAAGGTTGGGCTACCACTTGGCCTTCTCTCTTTAGTGTATTTTCTCCCCAACCCGGTGGTTGCAGCCACGGTCGGTCAATATGCAGCAAAAAAAACTTATTTTCTTTTGTCGGCTCTCGTAATGAGTATACTCACGACAGAACACACAAAACCAGCACCATTTCTTCTTTTTTTTACATTTCTCGTCCATACCATAAGTTTATCACGAAAATGTCAAAGCAAAAAATAGCCGGAATATGTACGTATGGCGTGTACGTACGTGTATATATGTGCATCTACTATTATAATATAATATACTGTGTGCTTTTGTATTAAACAAAAGTATATAAAAAAATTACACACGTTTATTTCCATGGCGAAGACAAGATACGTTGTAATAAACGTCCCAGGTAGGAAATAAACACACACGTATCAAGTCAGTCGTCAGACTGCTAGCCATAAAAACCAATTTTTTTTCCTGTCGCCATTTCAAACTCATTATTTTACATGCATATTCTATTTGTGCATAGGTATGTACATATATCATATATATATACCCGTCAGTTTAGGCAGAGCAGCGGCTTTTTTGTATGTGATGTGGCAATAAGTTTAATTCGAAGGAACCTTGTCCTCTTGCATTATTTGTGAGCATCACAACCTTGTCATTTTGCGCGCGCTGTATGTGCATATTATTCTTTTTCTATTACCACGAATTTTGTTCTGTTTGTCATATTTAGACAGTGAACAAGCAAATAATAATAATATAATAATAATAATGCTGCACGCTGCTGTTTCTACTACTACTACTAGCATGTATACTACTAGAATGTAGTTTTGGCAAGATTTCGAAGAAGTAAAGTAATCTATCCATTTTGACTATGTACTGGAAAGACAAAATAAGGTAATGAGAACATGACATAGGTAATAATGTTACGCTGGAATGATTACAACAACTACTACAAAGGGAAATACATACGTACATGTTCAATAATATACCATTCGACCATTTTCTTGTTTTCGATGCATAAATTTTGCCAGCTTGTTATGTGTCATGATTGCTATCCATGAAAAATTATATTATGTGCATATTTACATGTGTCTACTTTCTAATAAACACAAGCTTACACTATAGTTTGCCTTTTCTTTAGTTTATCTACCCATTTAATGTGTGTAATTTGCCTAAAAGATTATGATGATGCTGCTGCGCTGCTACAGGGCTCTAATCTATATCAAGTTCACACATAAACAGAGTGTATTGTTTTGTTGTATGCCTACATTCATTCAGCCAGCTAAACAATCAAGCTTATGCTTACTCTGGAAGCCCCTGCTGGTGCTGGCTCACTTTTATGTCACCAGCCATTCATTTCTTCATTCAAAATTTAAATTAATCAATATCTAGCAAGTTTTATATGTGAGTATATAAAATACGGCATATACATGTAAATGTTTAAGCAGTTCTTGTTTAACCAATGTTACTTCTTTACTACTACTGCTACTACTACAACTGCTGTGCTGGCTAATGTTATTGTAACGCTACTTTTTGACTGTCTCTCTTTCTCCGGCATCAAAAGGGAAAATAGGACTGACCTTTTGCTTTGTTAAAGTGCCTGCGTAATTACATGTGACAAGAGGCTAAAAGACTACACCAGACGTAGCATGCACAAAATACATGGGACAACAAGAGAAAGAAGAAATGGCAGCAGTAGTAGCAGTAGAGCATTAGTAAAATTCCCAACAATTTCTTGCTATCCTTTCAGAAAATCATTTTGTATAAATCATGTATACCGTCAGGAGTATATGCACGTATATTATACGTTTCGGATATTATGTAGGTATGTTAGAAAATATTTATTTAGGCATGCATGTTGCGGCGAGAAAGATGTATACCGAGCCAGATTTTAACTGAACTCAAGTAAATTACTTTGGCTAGCTCCATTTCCTGTTGTTTCATTCAGAAATTCAAAATTTCTCCATTTCTAATAGCTAATCTCAACCCTGTTTAATAATATATACCTACATATATACACAGTCGGTTTTTATGGTTTGTCTGTTTTTCTTTATTGCGTCTTCCTTTCTACCCGCTCTGTCCGTCTCCTCGACTCTCCTGCGAAGAAATTAAAGGAAATCTAGTTTGACGCTTGACTTACTTTCAAAAGATTAATGTGGTCGTGGTAATTTGACCAAAAAGTCGTTTAACGTCATACGTTCTGATGACGTTTTCAATAAAGTTTACATTATACTCATCACCATCATCATTATCACAAACATTATCATGAAAACAAGAAATATTTCTTGTAAACTCATTTTGAAAAAAAAACGCTACAAAATACTGCAATTACAACAGCAAAAATCAATAGAATCATTCATTTTCTACTTGATGCGGAATGCTTCCAGACAAAGCAGCAAAAGTAAATCTGGTAATGACTTTATTCATTCAAAACATACTGACTCATCTGAAACTTTTCACTGACAACTTTATAAATACTTTTTTTCTGTAATTACTCAAGGTTTATTTATATTTTTTGCTGGCACGTGCCTACATTCTACTACATTACAAGTATACCTGTACGTTTTTCACAACGTATTGTATGTCTGGAGGCAGGTTACAGCGCAAAAAGTTTAATTAAGGCAAATCATATAAAGTGTAGCTAATTGTACATTTTGCCTCGTGTCAGCTAATTATATACCTTTTTTCCCCTCATCGCTGTCAATAAACCTCACGTCCTCTCTCTCTCTCTTTCTCCCTGCACGATCCTTTTCCCGTGTCATGCACACTGAACAAAACTGCAATGCCCCGGACAAATATTAGCAAAGGGTAAAATAGAAAAATAAATACATACAAGCCAATGTGATATTTACTTGTTACTACACCTTGCACAAAACGACTGAATACCTCTTCTTTAATTCATGTTTTAATAACATAGCGCCAACCGGTCGATTCCCCATTTTACCACACGACTGACTGCCTCGATCCCATTAAAATGTTCAATTTATCACAACGATAAGGGAAAACGCTGCAAAAATTGTGTAATATTGCGGAAATTATGCAAAGTGAACAATTTTCTTCACGATTTTACCAAGGAAATGGCATGAAAAAGTGGCATATTATGCAGAGAGAAGAAAAAATAAAGGAAGGAAAAAAAACCATGTAAGCAGCATTTCATAAGAAGGATTGAGACATTATAATGGTGACGATGATGAAGGACGTACGAGACTGAAGAAGGACAAAAAAAGCGTGCTTTCTCTACACTGTATCAGTGGGTTGTTGAGGTGGAAAATATTAACTGTAATGAAAAAGGTCTTTTCACACAATGCGTTGTAATAATTTTTTCACTGCAAGTAAAAGACGGTTTTTTTGTGTGACGGTTGTTGTATGTGTGAATGTATATCATCATGTCTTCTAAAAAATTGTTGAATGGAAGCCCCGTGAAAAAAAAACATTTATGAAAGGGAATGCAGTATCATCATCATTGTCGTCGTCGTCGTCATCGTCATCATCTGTTGGCACAGTCAAATCGCCCACAAGGGTTTCACTTTTTTGCCGTTTTCTCGGTTTTCGAGAAAGGAGAAGAGGAGGAGTTCATAACGAAAATTGGATTATTCCGGCAATGCACAAAGAAGGGAAAATGTCACAAGCGAAGCAGAAAAGCTGCTGCTACTGCTGTATGTATGCGACACTGCTCCACATATTTTGTATAATGCTTTGAGCTCTCCTCTCCGTGTGTAACAACCGTGATAATACGACGTTGTTGAGCATGAAAGAGGAGTACATATTTGCCCTTGTATTAAATTTCATGACTTTCATAAGTGAATTTGCCAAAAAAAATTGTTACTGCCTATAAAACAATATTAGGTAAGGAATGTGTTGGCCTCCTTCTTTGACAAGACCATCCATTAAAAATAAAGTACTGACTAGGTGAAGTATTATGCTTTAAATATTGCACCGGTTGTCGTTTCCAGTGTTGTGACAATAATTCCGGCAACTTGTAAAGAAAAAAAAGAGAGAAAATACTTTGGCACGTTGTTTTTGTGGATTCTGCTAAACGTTTGTTTTTAATAATTTTTTGAAAAAAATAAATTTGCAATAGAAAGGAAGGTGCGGATGGAATGTAAATCAAGGCAAAGAAAACAGAAATAATACTTT
>JAHZMT010002608.1:0-13539 GCA_027743785.1 Sinhomidia bicolor
GTACACCTTATTAGGTATCCATTTATACTTTTTACAGCAGCAATTTGTTCATAGCTTAATCGCAAATGCATGATATATGGAGAGCACGCAGACATGTTTCAAGTTTAAAAAAATTACAAACTGTATTCAATAATATTGTCTCATTACTACGCATCATGTACAAGGATATTCTGCCAAAAGTTTCATAAATTTCTCAGTTTTTGACAGAGGAAACCACAATGAACACACTTCCTCAGCCCCGACTGTGACTCGAAGCGGTTTCTCGGTTTCTCAACTCCATTGTAAATTGTATTGTTCCATTGTTTACCGATATTCCATTATAAAAAGTTGCTTTGTCGGAGAGACGGAGATTGAAATCGTAAAGGAAAGAGTAAAAGGAGAAACAAAGAACATTCATGTTTTCATACCATTTTTACTACTGCTACATGACCATTATATTATATATGCACATTTATTTTCATTGCTAAAAAACTCTATACCTACTTATTAAAGTATCCTTTTATTCCGCAAACAGTTCCTACCAGCAGTGTTCCTGACCTTTGACATGCATTTGAATTTCACACATTGAAAATCTCTTCAGGGATTGAAATGAAAGAGTACAAGTGTCGCTCATTTCTCGAAAAAAAAGTTTCTTTATGCTCACTGATTCTCTTCTTGTACATAGTACATGTATATAGTAATGTAATGCTTATAGCTCAGCATGTAATGCAGCGTTTCTTTTTAAAAGTTTCAACTTCAACCTTTTTGTCTCCAGTGAGCATTTTAGAAATGTATTTATGCTCAAAGCAAAAAAAGTAATCATTTTCTTTCTCATATTGCACCAAAACCAACTTTATTGCAAAGCCAAATCTACACGGGAAAAGTCAGCAAGTTATTTTTTCTTTATAGAAAAGCAGAGTAATATTTTATCCTTATCATGCCATATACATAACATAACATATTATATTATATTCGCTTATACGCTGTAGATGCCTATCTTTTACGCGTGACGAATCTCGTAATCTTCTCCCATCTCATGTTTCTCCTGAGATGTAAAACAGAAAAATATGATGTTGTGTTTGTATATAGTGGTTTAGTTTATTGTGCATGTAAGTGATACAGCTAGCGATAAGCTAGAAAACCGACAGGCATTATAAATATCTGTCCATATTCCAAAGTTGAACTTGGCTGCTTACGCACAGACAGAAGAGCATTATTGCTGTAGAAGAAGAGACGATAAAAATTTGAGTGGAGACTTTGAGGAAATTAAAACAATTTTTTATTTTCAATTTCACAGTTAAATACATTATTTATTTTTGTGTTAAAACAATGTAATAAAAATTAATGTGTCCTGCCTGCTTTTCATCATTTTTAAGTACCAAAAGTTGCTCTTGTAAGTAATGCCATTGTCAGTTTCTGAGAATTTGGTTAAGCCTTTTCGAATAGGTAGATTGTTTAGAAAAAAGCAAGTAAGATACGTAAAGAAAATATCAAGTCGATCTCTATTTCTTATGAAATATTCGTATAATATGGCTGAATGTTTTGTAAGGCAGCCTGTTGTGTGCAATGACTGTTTCGACAGTTTGAAAACAATTTATATACAGAATGGAAACGACCTTTTTGACATGGGTTTATTGCAAGTCAGAATCTAATATCGTTTGGAAGCAGATGAAGGCCAGCACGGTGCTTGTATAATCTATAATGTCATTATCAGAGAGCATAATAGTATCCAGCCAAAACTCAGCATCTTACTGCACGACAACGTTTGTTTCTGATATTGCACAATGTAGTTAAACGTACATAAAAGAAACAAAATGTCATTTTGTTTCTTGTGATGTCTGCTGTTGATAGAATGAATGACTCATGACTATAAAACCAAGTCAATTTCTTGAACGAAAAGTGAATTTGTGCTTTCTTCGTAAAGTCAAAATCAGATCAAGTTTCTTGTGATGTCTGCTGTTGATAGAATGAATGACTCATGACTATAAAACCAAGTCAATTTCTTGAACGAAAAGTGAATTTGTGCTTTCTTCGTTTCAAAGTCAAAATCAGATCATGATTCATAAATATTAAAGGGATTATATGGAGCAATCCTTTTGGATAAATAAATTGTAATCACTACTGCAGTTCATAGTCCACAAAAACGTATCGTTATCATCCCAGTCAGTAGTGCTTTACTTGTGTATTACTTATGCAGTCAGTACAAAGAAGAAAATGGTACGTATCGTGAGAAATATTTCATATCTTTGCTCACTGGACGTTGTACAATGCAGTAAGATTGGCTGTATAAGCAGCAAGAAGGGTTGTTTGACTACATGAATACAAAAAGTTTCTGCTACACAATGTGTGCACTGTGTGGCATAGACCAAAAATGCAATGGTTTGAAGAGACTTTTTTGGACTGTTGCCTTATGAGTAGTTTGCCTGACGAGTAGAGGGAAATGGAAATTGTATTCATTTATCAGTCGTAGTCGTGTTTAGAAACATGAATTTTTAATGTGTAGGCGGAGGCTGCTTTTTATGTCCATATTTGCTAGACGGTATTTTGCTGCATCACCCATAATTGAAAGCAGTTTGAGTCCTTTCCTAGGCATCGCCCTGTCACCCATTTAAGGAGAACAAGAAAAACAATAATAATGGGAAAGAATGTGAGGAGAATGCGAAGAGAAGCAAAAATAATAGTGAGAGGAAGTATGTATGTTTAAATATTACGAAGATTATTTCATGGCACTGTTGCAAAAAAAAGAGTTGGCATCTTGCAAGACCTTGCAGATTTTTTAAAGAATGTAGCTAATTTTACAAGCGTTTAGCGTTTTAAATGCAAGGAGACATTTGAACTATGTATTTCCGTATGGTATTTAGCAAATATATCACTACCTTTTCAGTGCCACCACCTCCAATTCCCATCAATTTCTCAGTTTACATCGCCACCCATGAATCTAATTCCAAAGTATAATCAACCTAAAGTTCTTTTCTACATTTCTTGCCGATCTTGCGTAGCAAGAGAATCATAATAATCTCTTGATTAGAGTTGATTTTACTGCCGTGGTCGGCAAACTGTGAGCTTTTTCTTTATAAACTTTTCAAAAATCGGTATTGTTTTGATTAACTTTACAAGCTAAAGAGTTTTACTAGCTAATCTTAGACTTTATAACAATAAATCATGATATTGGTCTGGAAATAATTATCCAATCAGGCAAGTACATTTAAGACTTCACTACCAAAATTTTTATAATATTTGCTGTGAAAAATAAAAGGAATGCGAAAAACTTGTGCTAGAATTAAGCTCACGGGTGGCAATGGAATTTGAGAAATCGGAATTATAAGTGGAGGCACGGGTAGGTCGGTTCATATCACCAAGAAAGTGATGATATAAAACTCGACTAATACTTTTATGAAATTAGAGCATTGCACATGGCCCCATACATTTAACCATTTTTAGTAAATGTAGTCTTACGAATTTTTCTGCAAATCACTACAGAATTTCCTGTTGGTCAACATTCCAACATTCATCATAAAGCAAATCAAGCAGAACAGACCCGGCACTCAAAATATTGACAAGAAAAGTTGATGCAACTACAATATGTAGTACATAATATGTACCTACACAACATAAACACGCGAGCGCTCTGAACGCTGTAAAAATAAACATTTTTCCTCCAGTACATACAATGAATACACTTCTGTTTCCTGTCTATTCTCATTCTCCCAGAAAAAGCAAAGTGAGAACATTTTTAAAGCAACCATACATGCACGACACTGAAACAATATCAGATTATTATGCTTCGCATCAACTATTTTACACATCACACACACCGTCGTAATCATAATATATCATAACTCTTTGCAAAATCTGAAACATGCATTTTGAACAGACTCACACTCATCATCAGTCAGAGTGATTGTGAGTTTTTTAAAGGATGATGATGAAAAGTAAAATGCTTTACAGCAAGCAAATAGCCCTTTTTACGGAAAAGTGGAATAATGACGATGATATGATGATGTTGCTGCTGCTACTTGCTGCTACCCTACACTCATTGCTTATAATGATCCCCGTAATATAGTCAAAGCTGGGAAACAATAACAAAAAGGAAAAAAAAGAAACAAACGGAAGTCCAAATGAAGTTGCAGAGTAGTGCAGCAGTATAATTTAAGTTTGTTGGGATGGATGGGATGTTTACTATGCATAAAATAGACTACTTTACTACAAAACTTGCCATAATCATCATGACTTCATGAGTCGGTTCATGAAAAAAATGCTGAGTTGCTAGCTAGCTGAAAAGGAAATGTTTATCTCTTTTTTCTCTTTTTTTGTTCAGGAAACTGCGTGGTCGTGGTCGCTTGCCTGTTTCTACTCGGTATTGTTACAATCGAGAAGCAGCAGCAATAGTAGTAGCATGGTACTTTTTTGCATGGCTTTGTTGATAGCTTTGGTCGGTCTCTCTTCTCCGGTCAATATTACCATTACTGTTGTATGATCATACCAAAAACCATCATCATCAGTATTCTGTGCAGTAGTAGAAAATGAACAAAGTCAAGCGGTAGTAGCGGTTTTTTAGCCGTGTTCCCCATTTCCATTATATATTATCTCCTGTTTTATTGAGAACTTGACATTAGAATACAATGGGCGTCGTGAGGAATGAATAATTTTATGAAAATGATGCATATTTATATTGCGTATTATTATGACGAGCATCACATCATTATGGTTTTGGATTTTTTTTGTAATAAGAGTGAAAAGGGGAGCCTCTGCGAAGAAAGATCAGAATTAAAAATTATGAATGTTTATACACATTCAAATTCCACATATACGACAATTATTCGATAGAACAGAAGTATGCTTTCTATATTTGTGCAGTTCTCAACTAAATATTATTTACGGATTTTGACGCCACTTTTAGAAATAGCTTTTGAGAGTTTACGCTGTGTGAGAATGGGTAGTTGTACAAGGTGAAGCTGTAAGCAGATATTTTCTTAGTTTTAGTGCACGTTGTAACTTTTAAGTTAACGTATTCAAAAATTACATGCATTTGCAGTAATTACCAAATTTCTTTTAGGATTCAGTTAAAACAGCGGCACTTTAAACAAAGTACATAGTATTTATGGACGAACACTTGCAAATTTCTCTACAAAATTTAAGCTTACAAAGTTAGCTACAGTGGTTCTAAAGGAGCTAATGGGAAAGGAAAAGGAAAATGGTTCAGTACAAATGCAATAAAGCACCAGACAGATGAACATTTAATTTTTAGCTGGTCATGATCGTAACTTTTATACTGGGTAGAAAATTACAACAGGGATAAAGATTACAGCTATGCTCCTTCAGCCAGGGACCAGCTCACATCACAAAATGCAATAGTCAGTTAAATGCATAATGTGGTCAATTATTGTAGCCGTACTTGCTCACATTATATTATTTGTCTTTCTTCACTAGAGTCGACCATAGAACGCTTTTATACTTAGTTAATGCACTCGCATAGAAAAACTGTTAAATGTCAGTGAAGCCAAAATGGCTGCTGGAAAAATGAAAGTCATGTAAATTTACGCGTAAATGAATTACATTTTTCGTATCAAGTTTTTTCCAGAATAGACTGTAATGTCATATGTAATCTTATCATTGTGATAAATAAGTAAATATATTTAGACCATTTTGGTCTTTATCGTTCATCGGATATATCACGCTGTATGTATGAAGCTGCAGCAGCAGCAACCACCACCCAGAAAGCAAAGAGAAAACCATTAGGAATAAGCCAAAGTTCAATACTGAGGTTTGCGGTGCAACAGGCGCAATATAATGATAATAACAACAACATTATATATTATCATGTTATTTGAAATATCCACAAAACCCAGCACACAAAATATATTGCAACTACATCATAAAAACGCACTCTTCTTTATATGGTCACTACTGACTTTTTTCATAAAACCCCAGCTCAATCTGAACCTATGAGTCATAAAAAAGTAAATGTGCGTTCACATACATATTATACTTTTAACAGATTAACATGTTAACTTACATCCCTTAGTAAATGTAAACCTATATAGTATTAATATTTTATATGTGGCCACTATTGAGATGCAGCCGTATGTGCTTTTAGTTAGACTATTTGTCAACGCGTAACTGCAAAAATGTTTGTTCATATATATGTACATATATATGCATATAAGCATACTTAATAATAAAAGAGGCACATAGTCAAGCACCCTATTGCATACACACATCAAGTAGTGCTGGTGGTTAGTAGCAGAAAGTTGTATACGAGCAGTATGATGGAAACCAAGAAAAAAGATTTTTGCTACGGCTAGTAATACGAATAAAGCATCATGTAGGCATGTATTATGCATGCATGTCATTGAAGATGGTTCATTTTTTAAAGTTAACTCGATCACCAGTTAAAGTTCCCACAGGAAAGGAACTGGCTAGTGGCTATTGCCTTTTTTATAAAAAAAAGGTTCTCACAGCAAATAAATAACGCAGAGGACATTCCTTTGATGAGGGCGATGAGCAGAATTGCCATTTTGTTTGTTAGTCTCTTCGACTTCTCACCAGTTCATTGTCAGTGAACAAGAGTAACTGCATACAAGTTTGGCGTGAGCGCGTGAACGTAGAATGTGTGTATTCAGAGAAAAAGTACTCTTTAGAAATCACTTTCCCCCTCAATAAGTCTGATTCGCCATTATAAAACTCAAATAACTATCATTATTATTACATTTTGCAATGTGTTATAATTAGAATAATTAGAAAAGATTGTGAATTGTGAAATGCAAATTGATAAAATAAGTGTGGATGGCAGGATAGTAGTTTGTAGATTGGTGGTGTTGTCAAAGAATGATTATTTCCGTTTTGTCTCGTGTAAGTATTTGTTCAAAAGTTTAAAACTTTTAAAAACTATAATTGTGGGAAAAGCTTATTCTTCTAAATTACTACTGTACTATAATTTTACTTAAATATGGGAGCAGCCCTTGACCTCGTTTCAATTAAATTCAACAAAAATTTGCGCAATTTAACAATAATTAAATTAATTTCAAAGCTTCAATTTAACATACAAATACATATATACTAAATGGTTGTATAGTAATAATTGGAATATTTTGAAATTTTTCATTAAATCTTCAATTACTACTTGTTTTAATTGTACTTTCTTTCAAACCTTCCTTTCTATACATCAGCCAGAATGAACATGAAAAGTTGGAGTGGAATTGCAAACAGTTTGTTCTAGCATTTGACTTTGCCAATACAAGCAACAAAAATACTACAGACAATTTTTCTCAAGTTTTCTCATTTGACTTTTATTGACAAGTTATCTCAGCAAACGATCACGGTTAGAGCAAAATCAGGTGAATAAGAAATGAGTTTGGCCGATTGGATTTTAATAATTAATCAATTTTCTTAATTAAATTTTCTTTGGAGTGTATGTAACTGCTCATCCATGTGTCATTTTACTGTGATGTCCAAAGGGAGGATTTTTCCAAGTGGAATACATTTTTCGACAATCTACGTTGCTCTAATTTGGTATTTCTTTTGTTTTCCGTACTCCGTGTGAGCTTGATGTGTGTGTACATGTTCATGCATACCTCACTGGGTTGGGGTTGCAAACGGTTTGCAATAACAAAAGCGTACAAATATACTTTTTTATTATTGTGTTAAAAATTCAATTTTGCCTATAAATAGTTAGTAACGAACAAGCAACAGTTTCAAAAGCAAGAACATTTTTTTGTTTTTGTTGAAGGTACATGCATATGTGTTTCAGTATTTTTTTTACATTATTATCACATTGCCCACCCCTCGCCCAAAAATGTATTATTGCCTGTTCCACCCACTCATATTTCCATAATTCGAAAATGGCCAGAGTTGTTGAATCTTTTGTAATTTGAGCTAGAACTGATATACACGAAACATTTATATCTCCCCATGCACTTTTGTCTACTCTGTGTGGTAGGCATACCAGTTGCAGTTGACGAATTGTGCAAATATGTATGCATGGGAGTGAGTGAAAGTGAATCTTGTTCCTTTTGGTGTTCCCACTCATTACAATGGATTTGGTTGTTTTTTATTATTGTGGTGTGCAGTAATGATAGAGTAATATTAGCAAAATAAATTCATTTCTTTAGAAGACAGGACGATGGTGGTGTTGGTGTGTCTCACCTTGTAAAAGCCTGCCTACGTAAAATTAGTGTACATCCTACCTGCCTTACTCCTTGCAGCTTCCCCCAAAAATAAGACTATTTCGTACGCAGGTACTCATACAGAGTATATATGTATATATGTCGTTATATGTACATACGATATAAGTGAAGCAATTGTGCAAAAAATCTACTATAAAGCTTATAGTCTAGTATATATAGGACCTATAATATACACCACCATATTTTACAAAATCCGTTGTGTGATTGGTTTCCATTTTTAACGATTACGTCGTTTTCTCTGTTTATGCGTACCTTTTAGTGCCTACTTGAATGTGACCTCGATGGACATGTTAATAAAGTAATTAGCCCATCCCTCCAAAATTTGCTTTGGAATCTTTCTTGGAGAGCGCAAGCAATAAACAGCTAGAATAAAGCTGTGAACAATATTTTATTAAAAAAGTTGAGAAAGATGGGGCAAAATCAGGTGAAAGAGGACAAAGAGGCAATGGAAAATACACCAATTTTAATGGACGATGTTAATCAGAAGCAGGCTCCGGTGGAGTTCCCTTTTCCTCTCCATAGGGCGGCCTACTTTGGGGACTTGGAGAAAGTTAGCGAACTATTAACAACAATTATACCAGGCTCTTCCGAGCCTCTTACAAGAAGACAGGATAATGCTAAAATGACACCATTACATCATGCCACACTTGGAGGTATTTAGGAAACTATTTATATAATTACTTATTTTATTAAGACTAAGTGCTTAGAATATGTATTTAACGTCTTTTTAAAAATATTTTAATTTGGAATGCTATATAGTACAAAAAAATTATTGCTAATTAGTTTTAAAATGTACAATATTAAAGAGAATGTTTCAATTTTAATTGGTAGTGTTTCACTACATACAGATAGTTAATTATTTTCGTCCTACGACTATCAAATCCAAAATATTGCTAAATTAGTATCATTAGTAGCCTGGATTCTAAAATAGCTCGTTCCGGATTGGATCATGATATAAACATGACAGTTAAAACATTATATAGTATCCTATCATCAAAATAATTTTAATTAAAACTTTCTCTTTTTACAGCAAACCCTCAAAGTGTGGACATTTGCAAACTTCTCATTCAAGCGGATCACGCTGATCCTTCCTGCACTGGTAAAGAACCCTTGGCCAATTCTCAAGATGCCAAAGGAAAAACACCCTTGCATTATGCAGCAGCATCAAAGCAACCCGATTTGGTTGACCTTCTCCTGAAACTTGGAGCCTCTCCTAACCTTAAGGATCATGACGGATCCGCACCACTTCACATTTGTGCAGAGGGTGAATATTTATTTTCTAAACATACAATACAGCTATTTCTTGTTCAATTACTGAACTAGGAACTTCTAGAAACTTTAATTTCAGATTTTAAAGGAGACAAATAAACTTACCTATGTCTCCTTAAAAAAATTAAATAACTAGCTATTTTGACACATCAATTTCCTACATTTAAAAAAAGTATTATATGTCCTAATCTCAGCTGCTTTGTGTGTATTAACAATAATTAATTCCTTAAATAATGAATTATCATTACATCTGCATATTTTTGTTTTCTCCTCTCTCCGGTGGTATAGTACATGTACATAGACATGCTCATTATTTGAGCCCATTTCAGAAGCAAAAATTTATTGCCCTTGTGTCAATGTGTCAATATTTGTTTTTTATCTTGTCGTTCTTTTCCTTTGATTGGCTATCAGTTTGTGCCTTCTGGAATTAATTTGATGAATGTGCATGTACACGACATTCCAATGAATTCTTGAGAGAATTGATTGTACCGCTACTGAAATCATTGTTCTCTTCTTATATATCGTATTGTTATGCCCATTGTTGTGTGTGAAGTGTGTGTGTGCATTATGTGATGTGCATTCCTTTTTACAATTACCTATCTGTTTGATTGGATGATGCCACAGGGAACTCTGACGCAGCTATTGAATGCGCCCGGATCCTGCTCTCTGCTCCAAACATCATTCCTTACGACCCTTGCGGGCCCAACAGAAGCTGTAGGAATGTGATGCATATTGCAGCTAGTTGCAAGGCATATAAAATGCTGAATTTCCTTCTTCAAAAAGGCTTTGATCATTCCAGAAAGGACAGCCGAGGTTATACTCCTTTGATGCTGGCGGCAAGTGCTGGTGAGTATTACGTGTAATATGACGGAGCGGAAGACAGAATTATTTATTTGATGGGAAATCAATTCAAGTATAATGAACAGATTTGTTTGTAAATGAAAACTAGAAGGAGCTTCTTTTTCCGCATCGTCATTCTTACAAGAAATTAGTATGATGAGCTTTCTTTCATTACTATAATCTTACAGGAGACTCGGAGGAAGCAGTGAAATGCATTGAAATACTTATGAAAGTTTCAAATGTAGAAGAAATCAACGCCAAATGTGACGACAATCACCAAACTGCATTGATGATGGCAGCATTTCGTGGTCACCATAAAGTATTAGAAGCCTTAGTAATGGATAAAAAGACTGACTTGTTTTTAACGGACTCTAAACGACGTACCGCATTGCACTGGGCAGTTGAGGCTTGTAAGTTATTATAATAGTGGAAAAATATTATGCATTGGCTAACTATAGGCGTATTGGCACACATACAACAACTTTTTCAAATTAAATTAATTTTCTCTAATTGAAAAACTGTTTTGCAAAATAATGAGCACATAATAACTTGTAAATATCTCTTTTTTACCTTTAGGGTTTCGTACCAACAGCTTATACTGTGTCAAGTTACTAGTGGAGTCGGAGCAGGTTTCAAGTGAATGGGACAAAAAGCAATTATACCTTTACGGTGCAAAGGATTCAAAAGGCGATGCCCCCATCGATATAGCTATAAAAAACCACTCAATTAGAATTACAGAGTATCTGATCACAGCGCATCCTACCCCAGAAGCATGGTAGAAGCAGACACCATCGTATTTATAATATCAAATTTATTTAAAATGTGATTTTAAAAAGAGAGATTAATCATAATCATGTTTTAGGCTGAAAGACGACTTGCTGCAGAAGATTTACTCCACGCTTCCAGAAGCAATGGTCCCACTGATGGACAAGGGTTTGCGGTACAACCCTGCTAAATTTCATGAGCGAAATGAGGCAATTGATGTTGAGTTTGGGTGAGTAAATTTACTAAAGAATAAATTAATGTTAAATATCATTTTCTCCGGAAAAGCTTGTTTTTGGAAAGTTTCCAATATATGCTAAATTGAAAAAAAAAATTTTGAATTTTACTTTATCCTCATAATATATCTAAATAAAATTTAATTCCATCTTTTAGAACAATCACCGGCTTCACTGATCCTGTTATGGATGATAATGACAGACCAAGACAGGAGACAAAGTTCATTCACCACATAATGAACGCTCCAAAGGAAATTCAGCGCACAATGTTCTTACATCCTCTCATGCAGATATGTACGTTAATAAATTATTTCATACTATGCAATAATGAATATTTAGCTCATTAAAATTACCCCAAAATTCACTAAATCAAACTTGTATTTCAGTTTTGGATCTAAAGTGGAAGAAAATTCGTTGGCTTACTTGGATTGGAATTATCTTTCAGGTATGCTCACTTTACTACTACGACATTCCTAGTTCGTGTGGATCATGATATACACTTTTATGATTTACGAAATCTATGTTCCCAATTGCCCCGAAGAGAACCACAATGAAACATCCCATATTACAGACGAAAGTGGCGAGAAGAAGAAATCCTTAAAGTTTTTTCTCTCGCTGGGGTTCGCTCGAAAAGAAGACTCGTGTAAGAATCTCACTGCATTGTCACAGTTTTTTAAGTTGTAGTGCAGCGCATGCTACACACGAAACTCTAAACTAAAATGTCCCTTCTTACCATCATCCCTCCTTTGTTCTTCTTGTTCAGCTTTGGAAGATTGCAATTTTAATCATGGGGCAGCGCAAGGATTCGCGTTTGTTTTGTACATGCTGTCTCTCGTGGTTGTCGTGAAGGAAGTTTTTCAGATGATGAACAGAACGTATTTCAAGGATCTCACAAATTATGCACAAATATTGATAATCATCATTGCTGTCATCAACTCAACACCAGCCTGGCAATCGACTTCGGATGTGGACAAGTGGCAATCGTACTTAGCAGCTGTAAGTTTTTAAATCTTTTAACAAATGCTTTTTAAATTTTTAGATGTGAAAAACATACATAAATATATTATGTTTTTTGTAATTTCACAGTTTGGAATATTTATTGCTTGGGTGCTGAGTCTTCGAGAAGTTGGCAAATTTCCCCGATGTGGCATATATGCGGCAATTCTGAAGAAAGTATTCTGGCATTGTCTAAAAATGATGGTGTTTTACTTCCCACTTCTAATTGCATTTGCTCTGTGTCTAAGGATCCTTGTGCCTGGGGTACAGCAGTTTTTATTTGCCATTAATTTTATTAAGTACAACTTCAAGAACTTTTTGGTGGTATTGATGTTAATTGAATGTATTATGGTGTAATCATTTTTAGAAAGGACAATATACTTACTTGTTCTTCGCCATTGTTAAAGTGGTGATTATGATGACTGGTGAATTAGACTTTGAAGATGCCTTTTATGAAGACGATGGTCCTCACATGGCAGTGAACGCTATTCTTGGACAATTTTTCTTTCTTCTCCTGGTCTTTATCACCACAATTGTCCTTCTAAATCTTCTCACTGGTCTAGCAGTTAATGACGTCCAGGTAAGGGAGTTGAAGAATAAAATTATTATAAACTGTCAATGTAAAAAAAACTATAATTGCTAATATTTTTATTTCAGAGTCTCATTGAGGAAGCTGAAATCAATCGTCTCTCCAATGAGTTGAAGCAAATATATTTGCTGGAGTCACTCATTCTATGGGGGCGGCACAACATTTTCGGATTAGAGAAAGGCAGCGCTCTTCTTTACAGTTTAAATGTGACAACGGATAAGTAAGTAAAGTATACTACACAAATAGTTTCGCTCACTTTTCAAATGCTCATCTAAAATTGTATTTACTGATAAAATAAAACACTTTGTCATAGATTTCCAGACTATTCGTGCTTTAGCTCAAGGCAGCAAAATGTGGAAACAAAGGGTTACTCACAGGATTTAAAACAACGAATTCGTGAAAATATGGTTCCAGTAGAAGATGCCGAATGATACCAACTAAAGTAAATCTATAGCGGAAATTTAAAAAAATTGAATTTATTCTTATGCAGCTAACTAGTTACAATAAAAGCTTCATCGTACTCATTTCGTGTAATCTGTACATTTGACGTAGTTTAGTTTCCTGTTCTATTAGCACAGTCTGTCGTTTTGTCTACATCATGACAAATCTGTGAATAAAAGGTGTAAGCCTAGTTATTGATTTCAGTTAAATGTCTACTTGACTGTGGTTCTGGTATAAAACA